>PVHP010055830.1:0-10028 GCA_004024765.1 Zapus hudsonius
AGAGAAGAGAAGAGAAGAGAAGAGAAGAGAAGAGAAGAGAAGAGAAGAGAAGAGAAGAGAAGAGAAACAGATGGTGCCAGGGCTTCAGCCACTGCAAACGAACTCCAGATGCATGTGCCACTTGGTGCATCTGGCTTTACATGAGGACTAGGGAATCAAACCTGGGCCATTAGCCTTTGCAGGCAAATGCCTTAACTGCTAAGCCATTTCTCTAGCTCCTCCTTCACTTTTAGTAGTTTTCCTGCTAAATCTCACAGGATTATTCCTCTAACATTAGATGTAAGTTTTGAAAGTTCTTAAAATATACTAATATTTTGATGGAATAGAATTAAGCTTATAATTAAGAGAGAACTGGAACTTCAAATGTTTTCATTGACTCGAAACCAGAACTATCTCTCTGTGAACCGAAATCTTTACGTCTCCTAATAATAGCCCTTTTCTTCATAGGGTATAGATATATACAATCATAACTTATTCTTAACTACTTTTCACTACTTTTATGAATAGGATACTTCTTTCCTGTCTCATAGGAAGTGACCACCCTCCCAAAAGGTTCAAGTGTTGAACACTTAGTCCCCTTGGTGGTACACTGAAAGGACTGGACCACGAAGCTGCCAACTTCATGAATGGGTTAACTCATGAATGAGCTCATAGATAAGTGGGACATTAGGAGGTGAGACCCAGTTTGAAAAGTAGTTCGCTGGGGATATGTCTTTGGAAAATATAGCTTGTATTCTCTCTCTCTCCTCTCTCTCTCCTCTCTCTTCCTCCCTCCATTTTATCTGCCATGAGGTGAGCAGCTTTCCTCTATCATTCCCCCCCACCACCACTGGGCTAAAGTTGACCACCGACTATGAAATCTTTGAGTCACTCTAAATCTTCACCTCTGAGTTGTTTCTCTCAGGTATTTTGTCACAGTCACGGGAAGCTTGCTGACATACTCCCAGTAAACTTGCCACATGATTGCTGTTTGTATGTAGGAAAGTTATTGACTTTTTAAAACACTTAAACCTATTGTTACTAATGAATTTGCAATTATTTCTCTTGGAGTTTCAAGTATATTGTTATATCACTTGCAGTGGTTATAATATAACCCCTCTTTTCCAAGTTAAATCTTTGAGTGGTTCACCCACCCACCTCCTTTTCCTTATTAGAGACAGGGTCTCTCTAGTTGCCCAGCAGGTCTTAAAGACCCTTCGCTTAGCCTACTGAGTAGCTGGCACTGGCAGCACTTGTCATTGCAACTGGTATTTTCTTGGTTCTCTTGTCTAATTGCATAGCTACATTTTTAAAGAAAAAAATAATGACAATCATAGTGGACAGTCTTGCTTTGTTACTGGTTTTTTTGTTATTGCTGATTTTAATGGTAACATTTCTATTGTTTTTCTGTTAATCATGATGTTGAGTTATGATGGGATATATCCAACTATGAAATTCTGGAAGTACTGCAATATTCCTGTTTTAGCAGAGGCATTAAGAATGTGACAATTGAAAGACAAATAGAAATTATAATCATTGGAATTTTTTAAAAAGGACATGTCACATAATAGCAATATAAAACTCACCTCCAAGGTATATATGGCTTGAGGCAAAATTCTTAACCAGCCAGAGTTCATTCAGCATCCTAGTCTACTAATATGAAGGGGATACACAGGACTCCCTCACTGGGTAATGGGAAGGGCTAAATGAGCAATGCAGACAAAGCCAGTCAGACAGTGTGCATTACATCATAAAGGCAAAATAAATCTTTTTGTCAGTGTTATTGTTTTACGATGAATGAATGTTCAAATTTATTATATATTTTTGCATATTTTGAAGGCACTCATGGCTTCTTTCCCCTGGACTAGTCATACAGTGAATCATACTAATAGATTTTTTAAAATCAAGTCACCCTAAAGTGAGTCTTACTTTGTCACAGTATTTTTTAACGGATTACTAGATTCGATTTGTTAATATTTTGATTAGGTTTGGCATCGGATTTAAGAACACCACCACACTGCGTACGTATAGGAGGGAGCAGGCTGTATGTGTGCATGGCATATTTGTATCTGGGCAGTGTTTGATGTGCTTGTGAATGGCGTAACATAAGTATGAGTCTGTATGGTGTGACGTGTCTGTGTGTATCTATTTGTATAGTGGTGTATGTGATGCGTGTCTATAATCAATGGTGGGCAGTGTGTATCTCTAGTATGATTATGTGTTTTTGTGAAACGTGTTGTGTATATGTGGGGAGGGACAGCTCTTGTGTGCAGTGGGTGTCCTAGTCAGCCGCTGGAATGAATCTTCAAATCAGACACAGTTTGGGGGAGGAAAGTATTTATTGAAACTACAGATTGAGGCTAAATTCCCTAACATCAAAAGTGGCTGGCCCTCTTTCACAGGTCCAAGCAGAGAGAGAAACCCATCACCAACACCACACACAGAACAGCAAACAGGCAGGAGGGCCAAAGAGAATTTCTTCCCCTTTATATAACCTTAGGGTGGTGTCATTAAGTCTGGTGGTGTTCCTCAGACTTAATGGCTTCCTGAGTCTCTGGAATTTCCTTCCTGCACTGCCCACACAGGAAAGGATGTTTAATTCTAGCTTCTTTGAGCTTCTTTACATCCTGTCCTTTGCTGAGAGGCTGCCTTGCTGTAAACATCCTCAGAGACCCACCCAAGATAATTAAAAAGCTCCAAGTTGACAACAAAACCTAACCATCACAGTGGGTAATCTATGAGTTGTGAAGTTTTGGAGTAGAGGATATGCCTTTATATAATATGTAGGAAGGTTTTTCCCTTATACCTTGGATGAGTTAAGTAACAAAACAATCATTTCTTCCTTAAGGTTTAAAATTGGTAATTTGTTCAATGACCACAACCTAAGTAGTTCATGGTAACATTGTCAATTTATTCCACAAATTACATTTTAAAAAAATCTCTGAGTAAGTTTTGGTTAGAATTTCTTTGAAAATCACCTATTCAATTCTCATGTATTAAAAAAATCAGAAGCAGCTGCTTTGGATACAAGATCAAATAATAATGCAATACCTTCAAAAGCTGTCCTCACCTTAGAATGAAGAGTAAGAAGAGCTGAGAAGCAGTTTGGGCGCTGAAAGCACCCTAAGGAGGGTCTGCAGGGGAACAACTCCCTGTGGAGCTGCTCAGCTCTGACAAATAAAAAAATGGATGTTGTTTCAAGACACTACATTTTGTAATATTTTTTATACAATGATAAATAACCCAGACGCAAAAGTGTATACCTAGAGTTCCCTTTGTAGGGGGCCCACACAACCTCAAGAACTTGAAACAACCTCAGTACCTTGAAGGCTCTGCGGGGCTCAGATTTGGCCTATCTTGGGTCAGAGCTCCAGGTAGGCTTTAGAGAACATGCAGAGGGGGTGAGGGTCGTTGGATTGGCAGCACAGTTTTGTTTTTGAAAAATGGCCATCGGCATGTGAAGCAGGTGTGCAAGGTTGCCTGCATGGAGCCTGATGGAGCCATGAGGATGAACTGTAGGTTGCAATGGAGACCCAGTGAATTCCAGGACTATGGATGGGTGCCAAGGCGAGCTGCCAGCACTGGATGATGTTTTCCCGGACTGTGAGTAGCCGAGCTGGAGGGGCGGAATTGAATCTCCAAGAGACTTGTGATTGGTTAGAATCATTGAACTTGGAGATAGAGATTAATGGTGCCCTGCTTCTTTCAAATCTTGTATTGGTTCAATTTGTCTTTGCCATGCCTCATGTTTTGCAGTGTGAATGTTCTGTGCCACTATGAATTTATTTTGGTATTACGGCTCAGCTGAAAGCTGTGGGGACTTAAAAGTTGAGCTGAACGCATTGTATTTACATCATGTATGATTACTAGTTTGTGGGGGCCAGGGTGGACTGTCATGGTTTGATCCAGGTGTCCCCCACAAACAAATGAATGTGTTCTCAGTGATCAATGCTCAGCTGATGGCAGTTTGGATTTTACAACCTCGATGGAGCTGTGTTGTTAGGGGCAGGCTTCTGGGGGTTATAAGCCAGCTCCCCCTTGCCAGTATTTGGCACATGTTCCTGCTGCTGTTTCCAGTGTTGTGGCAGAGGTGATGTCCACCCCTCTGCTCATGCCATCATCTTCCCTGCCAAGATGGAGTCTCCCCTCGAGTCTGTAAGCCGAATAAAACCGTTCCTCCACAAGCCACTTTTGCTTGGGTTCTTTCTGCGCAGCAACTAGGAAGCTGACCGCAACCGTTACCTTCAATCGTTGTTTTAAAATTGGGAACAATGCCAGCAGGGTGGTGCATTCCTTTAATCCTAGCACTCTGGAGTCAGGTAGGAGGATCAAACTGAATTCAAAGCCAGCCTGGAGCTACAGAGTTCCAGATCAGCCTGGGCTAGAGTGAGACTCTTCCTTGGAGGGGAGAGCGGGGAAGAAAAAAGGAATTGGAACAATAAGATTCCAGAGAGGAGAAAGAACGTGGTGTGGGAAGGACCAGCGGAAATGAAAAGAGAGTTTCAGATTGTCTGGCATCTAGAAAGGAAAGAATAAAATAAAAACCTTCCAGTGAAGAAATGGCTCAACCCTTATCTACACTTTGGAAATGCTGTCCATTGTTTAACACCAACCTAACCTTACAGAAGAAGTCCAGAGGCCAAGAGAACTCCCTCCTCCCCCTCTGGACTTCTTCCCTCCAGTGAGCTGCACACTCCATTGTCCACGGCCACTTCAAACATGAAAACACACTTAAAGAAAGCATTTGCACACCCCAAATTAGGTAACAAAAGGAGAGCCACGTCTTGATAGAACTTTAGGACCAGAACAGACTCCAAAGCCTTAGAAGTCCACCCCGCCATTCTGAGGAAAGGAGCCCAGAGACCATGCATAGTGTTGGTAGTTGGGCCCCAGCTTCCATATTCTCTCATGCCTTCCTCTCTTGGCCTCTCAACTGAAAGGAACTTAAGTACCTTTAGGGCTTTACTTTTTCCTTTGCCTAAGAAAAAGGGAAACACTCCTTGCGAAGAAGCCAGGGTCTGACAGAGCTGGCAGCTGGGAAGCATCTTTCCAAATCTGGCAACACCATGTCTCTTCTGAAAGTGGGAGCAACTACTTGAGCCTCTTAACTGAGAAGAGATGCTTTTCTTTGTGTGAAAAAAATCACGGCAGTGAAATTGCTGAAGGTAAATATTGGGCAAAACAGCAAAGCAAGAGCTACTGAGTGTGTTAGAACAGTTAGTTTCTTCATGCGTCAAAGGAAGAAAAGACAGAAAATTGTTTTCCATTTGAAAATATGTTCTTCAAATTTCTCCCAGAAAATGGATATATAAGAACTCATGAGTTATAAAAACAGAACATCCAGTTATTTGATAAACCAAACAGGTTGAAATAGAGTTAAAGAGAAAATACATTTACCTGATAACAAAATTTTCTACCATTACAATCCAGGATCGTGTGGGCTGAAGTCTCATAATTGAGATCCCTGGTTTGAGGGACACTCCATTTATTCACATACGAATGACACGAGGGATGATAAAATGTAATATGTGAGGAAACACCTGTAGGTCTTCATTTATTAACCACTTACTCTGTTTCATGATTGTATTATTTCTGAGCATATAAGGAAGAGTAAGATACAGAAATTACCCTCCAGTTCTCACAGTCCAAGAGAAGAAGACAGACCAATATTGCTAGAAGCCAACCCTAACCCTCAGAGAATGCATAGACCCTGAGGGCCAGAGGTCGGGTGGGGACTAGGCTGTAGAAGTTCTTTAGCAGGAATTCAAAAAGATTCGGACTAAACTCAGAAAACGTGCGACAGACGGGAAGAGACATATACAAGGGATGAGGACATTGAGATGCCTGGCTTGAGGGAGATTTAAATAGGATGACAATAATGTAATATGTGAGGGACACCTATAGGTCTTCATTTATTCGTTTCATTTACAGTTTCGGCCTAGTTACAGAGGCTGGAATTCAGTCTGTGGGAAAGCAAGGATGTGACAGGCAGACTTCCAAAGCTCCCTTTGTTCTCATGGGATGTGAGAAGGTCCTGTGTTCTGAGGGCTCTAGTCTGGGGCCTGCCTGCACACCAGATACAAGTAACAAGTGACAACCTGGCACATTGCTGGGACCGTGAAGAGGAGGTCGGTTTCCCAAGGCCACTGCCACAGGTGCACCATTCCTGTAGTACTGTGTGATGACACCAACAGCCCCTTAGGTGCACCATTCCTAAAGGCCCAGTTTGGCCTTTCCCACACTGGCTCAGCAGCCAGGGGCCCCTGCACTGCAGCACCCCAAAGGGGATTAGGTGCGGGCCTCTTGTATTTTTATTCTAAGCGTCACACATTCTGTGGAACTCTTGGTGGAAGTGTGGGGTTTTCGCTGAGGTAGGAGCAGGCACAAGACATTTACGTTCGCGTGAAAGTTGTTTTTTCCCTGGAAAGATGTTAAAATAAACAGCTCCTGCCTGAAGCAAAATTGTGAAAGTTAGAATTCCGAGAACCTTGCCTTGGGTATCTCCAGGCTGCTCTGCCTTCCCCTCAGTGGCCAAGCGCCTCCACCCCTTCTCCGTCCTAGCTCTGGGTGCCTCCTGAAGCCTAAGATAATAAAATAAAACCAGTATAGAATCTGATGACTTCACTGCACTGGATTTTCTCCTTGTGTTACTGTGGTAGCTGGCCCAGGTGTTTGCCTGATTGTGGCATGAAATGGTTTTGTATGTCTTCCTTAAAAAAGCTTTTTAGGCAGTGCGAAACAGCTAGAGCACATTTGTTTATTTGTTAGTGTTGTTCGTTTTTCAAAGTATAACTGAGTGTCGCCTGTTTCCAAAAATTATCCTCCCCGGAATCAAAGACCCATTGGTTTGCTTTAGATGCCTGAGACACTGAAGCGACTCGGGAAGGCTTGGATATGGTGGGCGCTAGGATCTCTCTCTGCCCAGCCTTAAGTTACAGTCTGCTGAGGAGACCACCCCAAACTGACAAGTTTCTCTGAGGTTTTTAAATATCTCACTTAAGCCTCCCTAGAGTCATGTGAGATTATAACTACCCTAATTAAAACAGTAATTCCATTTACTGCTTCCTCCACAAACAACATTCCCCTGGCTCAGTGTCACCTGCTCTGCAGGCTTTTCTTCTCTCCTTCGCTGCTTCTCGGAGGCCCTTCGCTGCCCAGGGCTCTTCCATCCAGGAACTCAGACTGGGCGCAGGGACTGTCCTCTCTCTGCTCTTAGGCCTGGTCCTCCCTCTGGGCCCCAGGTCTTTTCCACTCTTCTTTGGATATCACACAGGTCCCTGAAATGCGTGTCTAAAGCAGATACAAGGTCTCCCCTTCCTCACCCACCACCAGCCATCACCATGGAAAGCTCTGGCTTCTAGACAGCATTCTTTGGTTCTGTCATCAGCAGTCAGTTACCCTCCTAATGGCCTCTTACCTCATGACTGCCTGCCATCACCTCTCCACGTGGGCTCCAGGAGAGGCTCCCCAGATGATCCACACACCACCTTGTGCCTCTCGAACCCGTTCTCCATTGTCTATGCGCGGTTTTCATGCAATTCAAATGTCACCAGGCTTCTCTCCTCCTTGAAACAGTCAGTAGCTGGCTACGCTCTAGCCTTCCTTTTCGCACCGTTTGCGTCACCATCCATAGTCCTGCCCTTCTGGCATCTCAGGACATGTGAGCCTGCTTCTCCCAAAGGCCCAGGATCTAAAGGGCCTTGGTCAGCCACTGTTTCAGCAGAAAGATAGCTTGAGGAGATCTGTATTTTACTATTCGTTATTCTTGATCTCCTGTGCGAGCTCGCTTTCCTCCTCTTTAATCTGCTGGCAGTGTGTGACGTCTTCAAAAGGCGGTACAGGAGTCTGCCTCTCCTCCCCGGGGAGATGCCAGTGGATGCTTGAAACCCTACATATGCCATGGTTTTTCATACATGGACCTGCCTATGATCAGGTTTAATTCACAAGTTTGACACAGAAGGTGACCAACAATAACGATTCTCATAAAGTAGAACGATCATAACAACGTGCTCTAATAAGAGTGATGGATTGTAGGCTCTCAAAATATCATTGTACTTTTACTTTTTTCACTTAAAGGAAGCACTGGGCGGCTTCTCTTTGTCATATCCAAGTCGCCAGCATCACTCCTATTATGCTTTGACCATTATAAAGAAAAATAAAGTTATCTGAACATGGGGATGTGACACCACTAACAATGGATCCGAACCAAGACTAATTAGGAGGCCGTGTACAATTGGTGAGTCCTGTCCTGGAAGAACCGAGAATGCAGACTGTAAACCTGCTGCCTGCAGGTAAGGGTGCAACAGAGCAAAGTCATGCTGTGTCCATTCCGTGACTGAAACCTCTCTCTCTCTCTCTCTCTGAGCCAAGATAGCCAACAGAAAACACCTACTGCTCCATAAATGAATGAAGTCCTCTCGCCTTGGCATCTTACCATTTAGCCTTCCATTCATCAGAGAAGAGATGAATCTTTCCCACTTTTCCCTGTCTGAAATTTTGACCCACAAAAGCCATGAGAAACAACCATTTGTATTTTAAGCAAAAACATTTTAGAATAATTTAATAATATGTAAGAATAAGTGGCACGTGAGTTTAAGCATTTTTTCAGTAGAACACAACAGGATAATGTTCTCAGGGACCATAAAATGGCAGCAAGGATGGAACAGTGACAACGGTTGGTGTGTGTAAGTTCCCAAAGTCATGCTGTTGTCCTTCCAGATGAAAGCAGCCTGCCTTGGGCGTTTGTTCTTGTTGGCATGGGGGGCATAGAATTATTTATCAGGTTGTTAGCTGTCTCCCAAGTTACTCTAGTAAAAACACTTCGTTTGTGATAACTGGAGCCTTCTAGTTATTAACTTATGAGAGCCTCTTCTTCACTGACCTAAATGGAAAATGAAATAGAAATGTGGTAGAGGTTACCTCACCTACATTTTTTTTTTTTTTTTTTGGTTTTTCAAGGTAGGGTCTCGCTCTAGCCCAGGCTGACCTGGAATTCATGATGTAGTCTCAGGGTGGCTTTGAACTCACAGTGATCCTCCTACCTCTGTCTCCGGAGTGCTGGGATTAAAGGCATGCACCACCACGCCCGGCTACCTCACCTACATCTTAATTTTATTTTATTTTTTTTTTAATTTTTTTTATTTATTCATTTTTCAAGCAGAGAGATCAGAGAAAGAGAGAGAGAGAGAGCACCAGGGCCATCACCTTGTGGGTCTGGCTTATGTGGGTCCTGGGGAATTGAACCCAGGGCCTTAGGCACTGGAGGCAAGTGCCTTAACCGCTGAGCCATCTCTCCAGCCCTACATCTTAATTTTAATTCTTTTGGATTTTGGAGACAGTCTCACTATGAAGCCCAGGTTAGCCTCAAACTTGTAGCAATCCTCCTGCCTCGGCCTCTCAATTGCTGGGATTATAGGCATGTGTCTTCACACTCAGTTCATACTCACATCTTTTTAAAAACATTTTGATTTATTTATTTGAGAGAGAGAGAGAATATGGGTGTGCCAGGGCCACTGTTGCAAAGAACTCCAGATGCATGCGTCAACCACTTTGTGTGTCTGGTTTTGTATGGGTACTGGGGAATTGAACGCTGGCCAGCAGGCTTTGCAAGCAAGCACCTTTTTTTATTATTATTATTATTATTTTTAATTTATTGTCCATAATGAGTTACAACATTAAGTGGGCAAACAATGAGTTGTTATCCCCAATTCCCCACTGCCCTCCCCTCCCCCCTCCACTGGATAACCTCCTCCATGGGTCGTCTGGATCAGTCCTTGTGACAGGGGACCACGGATAGCCTAGTATTCAGCCAGGTTCTCCTGGCCATGCCTCTGGATAATCTCCCCCCCATGGCTCTTACAATCTTTCCGCCCCCTCTTCCGCATAGTTCCCTGAGTCGTGGTGGATGAGTATTAAGGCTGCTTTAAGGTTGTGAGCTTAGGGGTCTTTGTGTCGAAATCGTTGGTTTCTGTCTCACTGGCTTATCCTGTGTTGATTTAATGGCTGTGGCTGTGGGCCCCTTGTTCATCCCGTCATTCTCTGCGGGGTTC
>PVHP010055831.1:0-10030 GCA_004024765.1 Zapus hudsonius
TTTTTTTTTTTTTTTTTCCTGTTTTCTGAGTGTCATAGTCAGCCACAGGCTGCTGGGATGAATCTCCAAACCAGGCACAATTTTGGGGAGGAAAGTATTTATTGAAATAATAAGTCAAGGGCTAGAGAGATGGCTCAGCGGTTAAGGCACTTGCCTCCAGTGCCTAAGGTCCCCGGTTCAATTCCTCAGGACCCACATAAGCCAGACCCACAGAGTTGTGGTCCTGGTGCGCTCTCTCTCTCTCTCTCTCTCTCTCTCTCTCTCTCTCTCTCTCTCTCTCTCTCCTTGAAAATGAATAAAATATTTTTTAAAAAAAAGAAATACTAGATCAAGGGAAAGTTAAGGAAAGGGTGGCCCCCTTACACAGATCCAAGCAGTGACAGACAGAGGCCCAGCACCTCCAGAACCAGCAAGGACACTGTAACTCACAAATAGCAGAACTGCCAGACTTGGGTTCCAGCTGCTGTTTTGCATGTGTATCCCTAATATTTTGCATCCAATTTGAAATACCTCAGGGCTAGACCCCAGGAGGCCAGGCCAAAGTGACACCTCCTCCAGCCAGAGAGCTGGAGACAATTTACAATTATAATAAGTACAATTATAATAAATTCTATTGGGGGACATCTATTCAAAACTACCACAGATAGGTTAAATGAGTGTGTCAAAATCAGGAATTTTTTACTTCAGTATATATACTTCCATTGGTTTTTTTGTTTTTGTTTTTTTTACAAGCAGAGAGACACGTGAGTCACAGAGACTGAGCATTCCAGGGCCTCCAGCCACTGCAAATAGACTGTAGATGCATGTGTCACTTTGTGCTTCTGGCTTTATGTGGATACTGGGAAATCAAAAACTCAGGCCATTAGGCTTTTTGCAGGCAAGCGCCTCAATCACTTAGCCATCTCTCCAGCCCTCTATTGGCTTTTAAAATCTGAAATATTGAGCCGGGCGTGGTGGCACACGCCTTTAATCCCAGCACTTGGGAGGCAGAGGTAGGAGGATTGCCGTGAGTTCAAGGCCAGCCTGAGACTACCAGTGAATTCCAAGTCAGCCTGGACTAGAGCGAGACCCTACCTCAAAAAAACAAAAAACAAAATATTTGAAATACTGAAGCCGGGCATGGTGGCTCATGCCTTTAATCCTAGCACTTGGGAGGCAGAGGTAGGAGGATCATCGGGAGTTCGAGGCCAGCCTGAGACTACATAGTGAATTCCAGGTCAGCCTGGGCTAGAGACCCTACCTGACAAAAAAAAAATATATATATATATATATATATATATATATATATATATATATATATATATATATATATATATATATATATATATATATAAAATAATTGAAACACTGGACTAGGGAGATGGCTCAGTGGGTAAAGTGCTTGCCTCTCATGCATGAGGGTCTGAGTTCAGATTCCTAGAACATATGTGCAAATGGCTTTCATGGTGCTAGGGTGGGTGGTCAGCCAGCTAGCCTTCTTAGGAAGTAACCGGCTAGTAAGAGACATTGTGGATGGTTTTTCTGAGAATGACAACCATACCGTCCTCTGGCCTCCTCATACATGCATGCACACGTGTGGACACACATAGTTAGAAATACTGACTTCAATAGGTAGAACCCCAAATAATCTACACTTAAAACCTTTCAGAGAATTAAATATATAACCAGAGTTGAAAATCAATGATTTACAGGCACCAGGTGAGTCAATTGCTAGAAGAAACCTTTTAATCTGTTGTTTCGAAATCTCTTTAGCCAGGTGTGGTGGCACACTCCTTTAATCCCAGCACTCAGCAGGCAGAGTATTGCCTTGAGTTCAAGGCTATCCTGAGACTACATGATGAATTCCATGTCAACCTGGGCTAGAGGGGAAACCTTCCCCCAAAAACAAAAACAAACTATTGTTACTTTAGAACTAGAAATCATGCTTCTATTTTATCATTGGTTTTCATCTTTTTAAAAAAATATTCATATTCAAGCAGAGAGAGAGAGAGAATGTATTAGGGCCACCACCTTGTGGGTCTGGCTTATGTGGGCACTGGGGAATTGAACCCAGGGCCTTAGACACTGGAGGCAAGTGTCTTAACTGCTGAGCCATGTTTTCTCTCTCCAGCCCTGTTTTCATCTTTTTGAGTCTTACTGTGTAGCCTAAACTGTCCTCCAATTCTCAATCCTCCTGCATTAGTCTCCTCAGTTGTTGGGATTATAGGCATGAGCCACTGTGCCTAGAAATGAGATTTCTTAATGTTGATCAGAATCATAAGTTCTTACATTTTCCTCATTGAGTTACTACTAAAAGTAAGATGCATATTTAGATATTTAAACTTACATTTTCAGAGACTAAAATCTGAATAATTACAATGTGCAACCTATACATATTATTTTCAATTGTTACTTTTAAGTTTACAAAAATAATGAAATAATCTTGCTTTTTTTTACCTGATACCTCTCTTGCTTCCATAGTTTTTGTTTGTTTGTTTGTTTTGGTTTTTCAAGGTAAGGTCTCACTCCAGCTCAGGCTGACCTGGAATTCACTATGCAGTCTCAGGATGGCCTTGAACCATCATGGTGATCTTCCTACCTCTGAGTGCTGGGATTAAAGGCATGTGCCACTACGCCTGGCTTGTTTCCTTTGTTTTGGTCATAGTAATCCATTTAGTTGTCTCCCTGTCCCCTCTTGGTGCTTTTGAGACAGTATCTCAGTTTATAGCAGGCTGGCC
This sequence comes from Zapus hudsonius, assembly GCA_004024765.1. Classification (NCBI taxonomy): domain Eukaryota; kingdom Metazoa; phylum Chordata; class Mammalia; order Rodentia; family Dipodidae; genus Zapus; species Zapus hudsonius. The sequence goes on from PVHP010055831.1 coordinate 2,718, forward strand.
TGCAACAACTCCAGACACTCTCCTTCAGCCTCCAGGTGCTGGGGCTGCAGGTAGGTCTCACTTGTGGTTAGTTGGAAAAAGGACAGGCAGTCCTGTAATAGTTACACTGTGTAATTAGGTGCTTGATAAGGTTGGTTAATAAGGTCAGCTTAGTTTTTTAATTTTTTTAAAATAAATTTAAAAATATTTTAGCCGGGTGTGGTGGTGCACACCTTTAATCCCAACACTTGGGAGGTAGGATTGCTATGAGGCCAGCCTGAGACTACATAAATTAGGTCAACTGGGCTAGAGCAAGACCCTACCTCAAAAATCCAAAAAATTTAATCCTAGCACTCGGGAGACAGAGGTAGGAGGATTGCCTTGAGTTCAAGGCCACCCTGAGACTACCTAATGAATTCCAGGTCAGCCTGGACTAGAGTGAGACCCTACCTGGAAGAAAAAAAAAATCCAAAAAAATAAAAAATTTAAATAAAAATTTTTAAAGTCTCACTGTGAGTTCCTGGGCTAGAGTGAGACCTTACCTCAAAAAATTAAAAGAGGTTCTTGCTTGGAGAGAGAGAGAGACTACAGAGTGAATTCCAGGTCAGCCTGGGCTAGAGTGAGATCCTACCTCGAAAAACAAACAAACAAATAAATAAATAAATGAATAAATAAATAAAGAGAATCTTCTATCCTAATCACACTGGTGTAGGTGGAACCCTGTTTTTTTGTCTTATTTTACTATAATTTAGAAACCATACAACTAGTCCAGTCTACTCACAAAGCCAGGCTCCTCATAGAGAGATATATCAACACTATCCCTCCTGCAGCTGTGTCTGGACAGTAGACTTACCATACAAGTCTTGATTGTTATTTATTGTCTCAAGATAAATTAGCTATTGGCAAGAGGAAACGAAATGAAGATGAGCTTCCAATGGGTGTGGAGATGGCAGAGAATACTGACAATCCCCTGAGGTGCCCTGTCCGGCTCTATGAATTTTACTTGTCAAAATGGTAAGTGACCTTCATGGGTACTGTACAACTAACTCAGAAGAGCTTGGCCATCAGAAATGGAGTTGACATGTGACACACGGAATTTACCTCAAATTTCATTTTCCACCATTCTCATAATATATCTGCCTCCATTTGAAACCAAGAAATAAGTTGTTTTATCAATAATTCCCCCCCCAAAAAAAATCCCTGTTCTTGTTTGATCTGTATAAGTATTGCTCAGACTTCATGCAATAGGGAATCTATAGTGATTATTTGCATAGAAAAGAAGTTCTGAGGAGAAATTGTTTTATTAAGTCTGTATGTAGAAAAATCACTTTTGCTAGTCATGACAATGCTCACCTTTAGTCCCAGCACAGGCAGAGGTAGAACTGCCATGAGTCCAAGGCCACCCTGTGACTACACAGTGAATTCCAGGTCAGCCTGGGCTAGAGTGAGACCCTACCTCAAAAAAAAAAATAACTTTTTTTAAAAATTGAATTTTTGTTGGGCATTTGTCATAGTCAGCCACAGGCCACTGGGCTGAATCTTCAAACCAGGTACAGTTTGGGGGAGAAAAGTATTTAAGTAACAGATCTAGGGGAAGTTAAGGAAAGGCTGGCCCCCTTTCACAGATACAAGCAGAGACAGAGGCCCAGCACCTCCAAAGCAAGCAAGCAACTCTAACACACTAACTCACAAAATAGCCTGATTGCCACACTTGAGTTCCTGGCTGCTTTTTTGCATATGTATCCCTAGTATTTTGCATCCACTTTAAAAATACCTCAGGGCCTGACCCCAGGAGGCCAGGCCAAAGTGACACCTCCTCCAGCCAGAAGGCTGGAGACAATTCACAATTATAATAAACCTTTGATTCTTTTGGGGGACATCTATTCAAACTATCACAGCATTCATGGCTCATATCTTTAATACCAGCACTTGGGAAGCTGCATAAGGGGGTCTTTCCACCCCCCTACCCCCTAAGGTAGAGTCTCACTCTAGCCCAGGCTGACCTCAACCTCATGAAGATTCTCCTACCTCTGCCTCCTGAGTGCTGGGCTTAAAGGCATGCATCACCACACCTGGCTTGTTTTCTTTAATGTTTTGTTTTTATTGTTTGTTTTGAGACAGGGTTTCATGTATCCCAGACTGGCTTCAATTTGATTTTTAGGATTAGACCTTGAATTTATGATCCTCCTGCCCCCACTTTCCAAGAGCTGGATTTCAGGCATGGGCCACTATGTTCAGCTGCACTTTGTCTTTTACTGTAACATATTTCTAATTCAATGTGACGAGCTTTCGAGAAAAGATGTGGATTGTAGGTTGAGTCTGGGAGGAAAAGCCCTATGAATTTAATTGTTGCTATGGGTATGTTGCTTGGTTATGATAGTCACAGTGGGGGGAAAGTTGAGATAATGGTATGTGGTTTCCAGTGTTTTTCTTATCTCAGTTTTCTTTTTCTGTTCTGTTTTTTTTGGTTTTCCACTATGGATAGTTCTGAAAGTGTGAAGCAGAGGAATGATGTGTTCTACCTTCAGCCTGAGCGCTCCTGTGTCCCGAATAGTCCCATGTGGTACTCAACATTCCCAATCGACCCTGGTACCCTGGACACCATGTTAACACGTATTCTCATGGTGAGGGAGGTACATGAAGAACTTGCCAAAGCCAAATCTGAAGACTCTGATGTTGAATTATCAGATTAAGATGGACATCAGGTTCCTATTTTCATACACGTTAGTATGCACCAAACTGTGAAGGCATCCAGCTGTTGGGAAGAGATGTGTAAGTCCAAGTCCTTTCGACTTGGTTAGGAGACAATGGAAAGCGGATGACAGGAACTACAGTGTGGATGTTCAAATGGAAACTGAAGGAAGGAATGTGAAGTAAGACATGTTCTTTGGCAGTGATATAGTTCATAGACATCTTTGAGTGACTAACCAATTTCTCTGAGTGGTGCATAATCTTATTTTGTTTGGGAATAACAAATTGTGGAATATTTTTAAGGAAAATTGTTGTATAAAACTCTACCATAGTAACCTTAGACCTTAGAGAGGTAGCTTTGGAGTGAGACCTTGGCTGTAGTAAGCTACTTAAGCCCACCATAAAAATCAGGGGAGAAATCAATACAGAGGTAAGAGTAATACCAAATGAGAACAGTGGGACCCAGCCTTGAAGATCCAATTTAAAAAAAAAAAGCAAAAAAAAAAAACCTTAACTTTAAAGATTGATGGTGGTCTTGATTGATTTTCACTGCCAAGCCAATTATGTCAAGGACAGAAGCAGCCTCTGGTCCTCTTGCCACGGGCCCCTTATATCAGGGGAAACGACCTTCACTGCTGTTTCCCAAATCTGGTCTTCTCATCTGGGGGCTGGATGGGGGTAAAGAAGGTGATATTCCACAACCTAATTATGTACACAGAAAATCTGTGTAGCCCATTAGACCCCAAGTGTCTTGAAATGTTTGTAGAAAACCCTAAAACGCCCACTTCTCTGGGTGCAGGCCTGTATCGCTGCTCTCCTGCCCAAGCAGTGGAGCTCAGAAGTGGGGCTTTCCTTTTGTTTTCAGTTTTTCCTAATGGCAGCTTTTCTCCCATTGTTTTGCCTTCCTAGTCTTCTTAATTGTCCTTTGCCCCAGTTTTTGGAGGCCCTTGTCATTTCAAACAGATTAGTCTTAACTCTGGCAAACCTGTGGGGGGCTCCACAAAGACACAGTATTACTTAGCTGTCCTAGTTCTGATAGGAGTGGTCTCCATATCTTCCTGTATGAAGAAGACCTTGTTACCCTGAGGAACTTGAAAATAGGGCTTCTGGGATAAGGTACAAAGACTTTGGTAGCCTAGCATACCCATGAACAGGTCTCTTAACAGCATTACCCCAAACTCCTGCTGTCTCAGTAGCTCTGTGAGGATGAGTCATGGCCTGTGGCGGCATCCGTCCTGTCTCTCTCGTCTCCATTCTCAGTTTCTTACCCACAAAATTTTGAATCAAGACTTTCAGTGATTTTGGCCAATTATAGAACTTCTCAATTGAAATTACTTTGAACATAAGGTAAAATTGAGAGAAGTCAAAGAGCTTCGTAGTTTAACCCTAAAAGACTTGCAGTATGTCCCCTATTTTAGGTGGGGATAGCAAGTTTTTTTTTTTTAAACAAAAATTTAAGACAGCCTTTTGACATTGTGTACTTGAGGGTTCTGTTCTTCTACCTGCAACAAATACAAATACCATTTTTATTACCAAGAACTATGTAAATCTGCCCCAATTCTGTATGGCAAAATCCATCTGTGTTTGTCATTTCTGACTGGGAAACTTTATACTTCTAGACCTTGTTTAATTGGAGGAAAACAATTGGATGTCTGATAAGTCTGCCAATAAACCATCCAGAGACATCAGGTGTAATAATAGTCCCATTGTACGACTTCTGATTTGTATGAAGACTAACATGTTCCCCATCTATTGTTGTATGAAAAACAAATGCTGTTAGCGTAGTCAATTGTTATAAAGTGCCAGGAAGAAACAGATGTGTATCTTGTAAGAGAACAACCATGACCAGATGAATGAGTGCATCAGGACCCAACCCGCATGTTAGTGCAGAGCTGCCCAGAACCCAAACTGATTCCTGAGAGAATAATGCTTACTCGTCATTCCTCATAACTTTAGCTGTTTGTTGTGTCCAATTATTTGTTTTTTAAGAAATTTATTAAAATCCTGTAAAATTATGTCTGTTCCCAGGAGAGAAAAACCATCAACAAACAAAAAGAAACATTAAATCACCCTGCTGTTAATGTCTTTATCCACATTTGAATTTTCTCTCTGCAGAAACCACAGAAATATTCCCTTAGAATAAAATAGTATATTTGTATTTGATGGGTGAGTTTTTCTGTATGTCTTGAAAGAACTTTTTTCTTTTATTACATATTTTATTTATTTATTTGAGAGAGAGTGAGAGAAAAAGAGGAAGACACAGAAAGAGAATGGGCATGCCAGGGCCTCCAGACACAAGAACTTTTTTCTTTTATTACATATTTTATTTATTTATTTGAGAGAGAGTGAGAGAAAAAGAGGAAGACACAGAAAGAGAATGGGCATGCCAGGGCCTCCAGACACATGTGCCACCTTGTGCCTCTGGTTTTACAAAATGGCACATGTGTCTGAAGTTCATTTGCATCTGTCTCTCTTCTCTATCTCTGCTTGCAAATAAGTAAAAGTATTAAAAAATAAATAAAAATTAAAAAAATATATGAGCCAGGCATGGTGGCACATACCTTAAAAATCCTAAGCATTAGGGAACTGAAGGTTGGAGAATCAAAAATTTAAGGTTGGGCATGGTGGCACACTCCTTCACTCTTTTAATCCCAGCACTCAAGACAGAGGTAGGAGGTTCACCATGAGTTCAAGGCCACCCTGAGACTACATAGTGAATTCCAGGCCAGCCTGGATAAGAGCAAGACCATATCTTGGGGGGAAAATGAATTCAAGGTCGGGACTGGGGAAATAGATGGCTTAGAGATTAAAGGCACTTGCTTGCAAAGCCTGATGTTCCCTAGTATCCACATAAAGGCTGATGAAAAAGGTTACACAAATATCTGGTATTGGTTTCAGGGGCTGGAGACCCTGGCTCCTGCACATACATGTCCATGTGCATAAATACGCTCTCAGGAGGCTGAGGCGAAAAGATGACTGTGAGTTTCAGACCAGCCTATACTCCAGAGTGAATTCCAGGTTAGTTTGAGACCCTGCCTCAAAAAGAAAAAAAATGAAACATTTTTTAAAAGGGTATGTTCAGTCTTAGTTATAAATCCATACTGAAATTGGGAATATAAAACTAAATGGTTAAATGGTAATTTCTTAGTCCCTTGGGGGAGTTTAGTATTGTGCAACAACTATGCCACAAAATTCCAGGCACACATTTAAAAAAAATTTTTTTTTGTAGCCGGTCGTGGTGGTGCTGCATGCCTTTAATCCCAGCACTCGGGAGGCAGAGGTAGGAGGATCACCGTGAATTCGAGGCCAGCCTGAGACTACAGAGTGAATTCCAGGTCAACCTGGGCTAGAGTAAGACCCTACCTCGAAAAAAAAAAAAAATTTTTTTTTTTTGTATGTGTGAGATGGGTGTTGTAGTTAACTTCTTGTTGCTGGCAAGAAAGAACCCAATGAAAAGCATCAGATGGAAGGAAAGGGTTTATTTTGGCTTACAGACTTGACACTCCATGATGGCAGGGAAAATGATGGCATGAGCAGAGGCTGGACGTCACCTCCTGGCCAACATCAGGTGGACAACAGGAGAGTGTGCTAAACACTGGCAAGGGGAAGCTTTGATCCAGGTGTCCCCCACAAACAATTGAATGTGTTCTGATAGATCGATCATCAGTTGATGGCAATTCAGGAATTAGAACCTCACTAGAGATGTGTTGTTGGGGCGGGCTTTTGGGGGTTATAAGCCAGCTTCCCCTTGCCAGTATTTGGCACACCTTCCTGCCGCTGTTTGCAGTGCTGTGGCAGAGGTGATGTCCAGCCCTCTGCTCATGCCATCATCTTCCCTGCCAGGATGGAGTCTCCCCTTGAGTCCGTAAGCCTAATAAACTCATTCCTCCACAAGCCGCTTTTGCTTGGGTTCTTTCTGTGCAGCAACTAGAATGCTGACCACAACAGTTTTGGTACCAGGACGTGGGGTCATCTGTTGCTGCTAGAACCCTGATCTTGTGGCTTTGGTCTTCTGGAAGTGATCTACAGGAGGAATGTGGAAGGACTTGAAATCTCGACCTAAGAGATGCCTCACAGTGTTGTGAGTACAGCTTCATGGATCATTCTGGTCAGAGTTGAAAGACCTGAATGTAATGAGAACTATGGACTGTGAAGTTTGGCTTACGAGGGGGAGAAAGAACTTGGTCAGGACTGTGCCAGAAGCAGTTTGCGTGAGAGGCTTGCTGCATTCTGACTGCCTGTGTTCTGGAAACCTGTGCAGGGTTGTTTTACGTAAAGATGGACTGGTGTGAGCAGATGGAGGTGGCACAGAAAGAAAGATCTTTGGATCGAAACTGCTGCCCGTTCACCTGCAATTGTTTCAGAGATGACAACCATTGAGATTCAGCCAGCTGGTCTGCATTGGAACAATAGGAAGAATGCGGACTCTTTGAAGTAAGGGGCCTGAATGCTTTGATCCCCCCTGGATTAACAAGTTGGTAGCCCACCTGGTTCTGTGGAATGGAGATTGGTTAGAAAGAGAGGGTCATTGGATTTGCAACACAGTTTTGTTTTTGAAAAATGGCCATCGGTATGTGAAGCAGGTGTGCTAGGTTGCCTGCATGGAGCCCGATGGAGCCATGAGGATGAACTGTGGGTTGCAA
>PVHP010055832.1:0-10028 GCA_004024765.1 Zapus hudsonius
AACCCTGCAGAGAATGACAGGATGAACAAGGGACCCATAGCCACAGCCATTCAATCAACACAGGATAAGCCAGTGAGACAGAAACCAATAATTCTAGGCACAAAAACCCCTAAGCTCACAACATTAAAGCATCCTTAAGACTCACCCACCATGATTCAGGGAACTGAGCAGAAGAGGGGGTGGAAAGATTGTGAGAGCCATGGTGGGGGAGTTTATCAGAGGCATGGCACCTTTCAGTATCAACACACTTGGGTCAGGAGAACCCGGCTGAAGATGGCTATCCATGGTCCCCTACCACAAAGACTGATACAGACAGCCCACGGAGGAGGATGCCCAGCTGACTGGGGATGGTGAAGGGGGGCAATGGGGAATTGGAGATAACAACTCATTGTTGGCCCACTAGTCAATGTAACTCATTATGGACAATAAAAAATGTAGTGTATACTTTGTACACTTACAAGTACACTTCAGTTTAGACTGACCACATTCAGATACTCAATAACCACATGAGACTACCATTTTGGACAGGCCAGCTCTTCAGTAATGTACAAAGGAAGCAAGGCAAAATTCAAAATTTCATAAACTTCTCACTGGAGTATCAATACTTCTTTAGCTTCATATATACATACATATATACATACACACACACACACACACACACACACACACGCACGCACACACACACACCACACAGTGTGTGAGTATTCTATGTGCTGTATCTTAAATCATGCTTACTTTGCGAAGAATACCTTATAAGTGGAAAGGTATCACTGTACAAAGAAGCCCCATGTGGGAGACTATCTTATCCTTGTTTTCTTTTACTGTTGGCATATTTGGGCAAAAATAATGTTCAGTTGTCTTTGAAACATGTAGAGTATACTTACTGCTTACTTGCTTGAAGCAGTTCGTCTTCTGTATTCTACTTACTGTGCAAGCAATATTGATTAAACTGATGCTTTCATTTTATGAAAATTTAGCCTATTGTAATCCAATTCTTGAAGCTTCTCCAGCTCATTGTTACATTTTTATTTATATGTTGTGCAAAATAGTACACTTTGTGACCTTTTCATTGATGTATTATGTACCTATTTGCCCCATTATCATCCTCAGTACAAAACCGAAAAAACTTTTAAATATGCCATTAAGAAAATTGTATACCTGAAAATCAAGTAAAAACAGATATTCTACTATAATACTTCTCTTTGAATAATGAGCTCTCTTTTTAGAACCAAAATAATTATACTTAGATGGAATTTTTAAACTTTTTTATTGACAACTGCCATACAGATAGATTTTTAAAATACATTTTTTTGTCAGTTGCTTCAGAGTGATTCGTTAGTACTGTGACAATTTACTTTGGAATAAACAGGCTAAGTGGCCCCATATCCTGTATTAATGAGGTTAAAACAACTACACTTGGGGTTGACATTAAAAGAATGTAATAACTCTTAAGAGTTTAATGTGTTAATTTTTTAACTCTGTGATAATCGCTTCATAAAATAAGTCACCTGCCCTAAGGATAAAATTGAGATTTTAGACCTGTCTGTAAAACAACTATAGCTGTAGTATATTTTTTTAGCATTATGTTGTTTGGCATATTATTCTTTTCAAAACGAAGACATCACAGGGTGCCTTTTCTTCTTTCAGACAAAAGTAAAAGTGTATTAACTGCATGTTCACAAGTGATAAGGAAAGGTAGCTAACAGTGCAACTGAAGCACACGTGTCTCCCATAGTCATAAGAACAGGATGAAGAGCCTAGTAATTTTCTGTAGTGTTTTAAATTGAGATGAACTCCCCGATTAAGGCTTAATCTCATCATTGGGCAAGGTTCAGGGCCTAAACCTTGGTTTTCTTTACCTCTTGGAATCATGAAAGCCAGATAAATTAATAAACCAGAAGCAACCTAGTTAATTTTCAGTGTAATATAGACTTAACCCCTGTGGTAGTCAGGTTTTTGTTGCTGTACAGAAAAGAACCTGAACAAAAGCGGCATGTGGGGGAATGGGTTTATTTTGGCTTACAGACTCCAACGGAAGCTCCATTATGGCAGGGGAAAAATTGGCATGAGCAGAGGGGTGGACATCACCTCCGCCACAGCCCTGCAAACATCGGCAGGAAAGTGTGCCAAATACTGGTAAGGGGAAGCTGGCTATAAGCCCGCCTCCAACAACACAGCTCCAACAAGGTTCCAATCCAAAAAACTGCCATCAGCTGGGGATCAAGCATTCAGTACACATACGTTTTTGAGGGACACATGGATCAAACTGTCACAATCAGTCCCTGACCCCCACAAACTAATAATTATGCATGGTGTAAAATGCAGTGCATTCAGCTCTACTCCAAAAGTCCACACAATTTTTATCCCCAGTGATACTCAGACAACTTTCAACTGAACCATAGTACAAAAAAAAAAAAAAAACCTCATAATGGCACAGAATATTCACACTGCAAAAGATGGCATTGGACATAGCAAAAACAAATTGAATCAATATAAAATTTAAAACAGTGCAACATCAAACTCTAACCCCAAGTCCAATAATATCCAGTGATGGCTACTTACAATCTGGAAAACTTCATCCAGTGCTGGCAGCTCTCCTTGGTAGCCATCCCATAGTCCTGACATTTCACTGGCTCTCCACTGCAACCCATAGTTCATCCTCATGGCTCCATTGGGCCTCTGTGCAGGCAATGCAACAGGCCTGCTTCAAACTGCCCATGGCCATTTCAGAACAAAAAAAAAAATGTATTGCAAATCCAATGACCCTCTGTTCTTGCATTTGCTATACTCCATAGTACTAGGTGGGCTACCAACTTGCTAATGGAGGGGGGACAAAGCCAACCTTGAAGAGCAGGAAACAGCATTCAGGCTCCTTACTTCAAAATAGTCCATATTCTTCCTGTTGTCCCAATGCAGATCACCTGGCCCAATCTCAATAGTTGTAATCTCTCAAACAATTGCAGCTAAATGGGCAGCAGTTTCAGCCCAGAGATTTCCTTTCTTTCTGTGCCATCTCCATCTGCTCACATCAGTCCATTTCAACGCAAAGTAACCCTGCACAGGTTCCCAGGACACAGGCAGGCAGAACACAGCAAGCCTCTCACACAAGCTACCTCTAGACCAGTTCTTTCTCACCCTCATAAGCCAAACCTCACAGTCCTTAATTCTGAGTTCAGGTCTTTCAACTCTGACCAGAATGGTTCATCAAGCTGTTCTTACAGCACTGCAAGGTGTCTGATAGGCCAGTATTTCAAATCCTTCCACATTCCTTGTGCAGATCAGTTCCAAAAGGCCCAAAGCCACAGAATCACGGTTCTAGCAGTAATGACCAACACCACTCTCTGATACCAAAATTGTTGTAGTCGGCTTGCTCATTGCTACAAAAAGAACTCAACTGGAAAGCATCTTCTAGAGGAAGAATATTATGGCTTACAGACTCCAGAGGAAGCTCCATGATGGCAGGGAAACAATGTCATGAGCATCACCTCCACCCCAGCACTGTAAACAGCAGTAGGAAGGTGTGCCAGAAGGGGAAGCTGGCTATAACCCCCAGAAGCCTGCCCCCAACAACACACCTCCAACAAGGTTCCAATCCAAAAACTGCCATTAACTGGGGATCAAGCATTCAGAACACATGCGTTTGTGGGAGACACGTGGATCCAACCATCACAGCCTCAAACCGTAGCTGCAGAGCTCCTCCAGGTCTCAGTTTCTTGTGTCATCTATTTAGAGAGGTTGCTTGTGCTCTTCACCCCATTTCCACTGCTGTCTAAGGGGGTTCCAGTGTTGGCTAGGTGGATTTTCTCAGCCATTTAACTTGTTCTAGATTTCCAGAGTGAATCACATCAGATCTGTAGTATTCTCAGTAGAGACTCTTCCTACAGGGCAGGATTTCAACTCTAGGAACAGAGCAGCATCAGAATAAAGACTTGACAAAATATAGGTTTGAATTTTTATAAAATCCTGGACAGCCGGACATGGTGGCGCACACCTTTAATCCCAGCACTAGGGAGGCAGAGGTAGGAGGATGTAAGTTCAAGAAAGTGAAGCTGTGAGTTCAAGGCCAACCTGATACTACATAGTTCCAGGTCAGCCTGGGGTACAGTGAGACCCTATGTCAAAAAAAAATCCTAAATAAATAAATAAAATCCTGGGTGTCATAATGTTGCTGACATTTGATATTGTCAGGTATAGACATTTTTCAAAAACTAATACATGGTATTTTAATGCAAATCAGGTAGGAACAGTTCTGGGAATATAAGAGCTGGATATATTGACTAAATTTTAGCTTTATGAATAACTGTAGTGTCTTTGCACTGTTCTGAGAACAACTGTGTTATGAACTGCATTTTGCATACTGTTAGAAGCTAAGGTCTTACAGGGCAAGGCCTCCACTTTGTCAGACATTGCTGTAGTATGGCCAGCATTGTAGAGAGGAAAAGTCAAGGTAGGTTGGAGGAGACAGAATTAATTTAATGTGCTGTAATAGGTTTCTCATGCTTTTTCATTTGATTCAAATAATGCATTAACTGTCCTCTCTCTATGGGTGATGAACTAGCCCATCTATTCTGGACTTTTCCCCATTTTCTCCTCATAGCACAAAAAAGCAAGTGTCCAGAACAAAGTGGAATATGTATCAGACTTTCTGTTCCATTAAGCTTTTCCAGTAGAAATGTTTACCAGTTAATTAGCGTACCCATTAGTTAAGGTGGGAGAGTCCCTTTCTTTATTCCTTTCATTTTTTGTTTGTTTGTTTGTTTGCTTGTTTTTCGAGGGAGGGTCTTGCTCTAACCCAGGCTGACCTGGAATCCACTATGTATTCTCGAGGAGTCCTCCTACCTCTGCCTCCCGAGTGCTCGGACTAAGGATGTGAGCCAGCACACCGGGCTCCTGTCTTGCTTTTTAGTGGTAGTTTTTCATTTCAATTTGTGTTGTGCTTGAAACAAAATTTAATCTCGCTCCTCTCCCCTTTAATCCCACTTTTCTTTCCTCAGAACATCTGAGTGGCTCCAAACAGAACCCTCGGATCCAACCCCGAGATGAAGACTATGAAGGTGCTCCCTGGAATTGTGACAGCTGTACCTTTCTCAACCACCCAGCTCTGAATCGCTGTGAGCAATGTGAGATGCCCCGGTACACTTGAGTTTGAAAAAGTCGCCACCACATTGAGAGTACAACCTTGAGCACCTACCAGAAGGAAAGAAAACCTCGGGAATGTCTCCATCTGCCCAGCCTTTTTTCTGATTGTATGGGGGTGGGGGAGGAAGAAGGGCACTTGTGGCTATTTGGCCCACAAAAGGAAAACTAGTGGTGAGGTCTTTTCTTTCATTTTTTTTTATTTTGCAACTCATTGCAGAGTGAGAAATAGAAGGAGATACTTGAAAGAAACTGGGAAAGGAGTCACTCCTGCTAGAATGTACGTGAAGTTAAGGGCTTTTTTGTGGAATCCCAGTTGCTAATGTTACTGCTGAGTGGCTCTTCCTTTTTTAAAGGGGAAGTTGGAATCATAGTAGAAAATGTTTGTTACAGTTTATGCAAGCAAACTGTGAATTTCAAAGCAGACTTACCTGGTCACAGATCTCTGGAACCCGAGGCTCCCTGTGCTTCTTCCTGCTGCTTCCTATGAAGAGGACAGGAACAAGCACCTAGGATGTGCTTGATTTCCTTCCTTCCTTTCTTTTAATACTTTTTTTTTGCAAAATAATGAGGGTATTTGTAATTGCTGCTTTTTCAGGGGTTATTTAAAACACATGCAAACAAGACTTTTTTTTTTTCTAAATGTGACTTGTAGCAGTCAGAAATTAGTCATATCATGCCCTTTGGGGAAAGTACAATCAGGTGGTAAGATCCCTTAGGCTTGTACAGCTATTCATCAAGCTTCATCAACACTGGTAACTAAGACATACTAATGCCACATAAAGATAAAGACTTAAGTTATTGTAGAATTTTCTTAGGTTATTGATTTTGAAAATAAAGTATGACTTTATGAAATGACATCCTCATAAAACTGTGCTTTATGGCACAATGAATGTATGCCAAATGCAATTCCATTCCAAAATCCATTTGGAAATCCTGAACTCAGCTGTGGTTCTTAAGAATGTCTGTAGTCCATAGGGCCTTTTTTCTCCTTCCAAGTTCGTGATGAACATATGTTTACAGCACAGGTAATACTTTGTGCCATAATCCTAAATTAGCTGAAAAATCATCAAGATGAGGTATTTAGTCAAGATTTATTTGCACATATGTTAATCAGCCAATCTGAAAAAAAATTACAGTTGGCTAACATCATAAATTCACATTATTTGAGGAAAAAGAGTAAGCTAGTCAAGAAATACTGATGGTGGAGGCTATAGCCCAGTGGAAGAACACTATCCTAGCATGCACAAGGCCCTTGATTTAAAAAGGGAAAAGGAGGTATTAAGAGAATGGTGAATACAGGGAACTTTCAAACAACTTTTAAAAGTTTAAAATTTTTCAGAGATCCTACTGAATTCTGGCAGTTCATAAAGTACTACTTATAAAAAAAGAACTTTGGCCAGGCGTGGTGGCGCACGCCTTTAATCCCAGCACTCGGGAGGCAGAGGTAGGAGGATTGCCGCGAGTTCAAGGCCACCCTGAAACTACATAGTGAATTCCAGGTCAGCCTGGGCTAGAGCGAGACCCTACCTCGGAAAACCAAAAAAAAAAAAAAAAAAAAAAAGAACTTTGGGTGTAGATAAACTGAAGAAGATAAGAAATCATGTCAATGTCACCAGTATGCATCACTGGAAAATGAACAATAGCACATCGAAGTAAGTTCTCTGCCATTATTGAATTTCCCTCTTGGCTTAGAATTGGATTTTGGAATCTCTCCCCATTTTTGGTGAGTACAAACAATAAAGTTGGTAGGATTTCCCACCCTGAGTGATAATTACTGAGGCTGTAACCTTAGGAGTACTAGGTGCCCCCTCCCCATACAGCCTAACTCCTTGTACTGTTAATGTATTCTAATTTATTAGTGATCTCTGACAGATCTGGAAAAACAAGCTGCAGTTAATAGCATAATGAAACCAAAGGCATAACTCATAGTTTTCCATGAGAATCACAATCTGACACAATGCATCCAGCTTTCCTATGTGGAAACTTGCCCCTACTCCCCAAAATATATTCCCACTCATCTCCCAAAGTAAGAGCATGGTTGTGAAATTACACTGATGAACATATCTCATACAACAGCTGTGGCAAAACTGAGAATAATGATGAGTAAGCAGGTAGACGCACAAGTGTGGACTTGGAAATGGTGTTCTTTGAAGATTGTAACTGGTCTCTTGTCTCCAATAACCATCTAGTAGGCCTGTTCTATCAGATCCCTTTGCCTTTGTATGGTGTCACATCTCCGAAGTGATGGGCAACCCCACTTGCTGTTACCAAACAAGGTTGTGGAAAATACTTAGATATACTGCTTGGTGTTCTAGTTTAAAGGTCTACCAGTATTCCTAGTGATACACTGAAATGCCAGAAGTTAATATGGCAGTTGTCAGTTGAAAATGAAAGTAGCATGTCTGAAAAGTCTGCTGCTTTATTGAAACCATGTAGGTGATATTAAAGCTATTGCATGAAAATACATCAAGGTTAATAAGCTGTTATCATACAGTAGATGCATGGTTCAGTCCTTTGATGATTTATCTAGTCAATCATTGCTTTCACCTGCCAGGAAGAAAGAATAGTTTTGCTAGGTAAGGTAAGGTGGGGTACAAGACACCAGAGATTGATTTGAAGGAAGATTTGTACACATGAGGTTTCAATTGTGCACAAGTTTTATACCAACATGGGCTGTGTTCTGTTTCTAACAATGAGCAAAATAAGTTGACACTGATAAATTTGATACATTTAACTGTGTTCCATATATCGACTGCTTGCCTATGATGGGTTTGAGTAAGAAGTCATCCAACTTTCCAGCTGCTTTTTTAGATTGGTGTGCATAAGCAGAAGGATGACACTTGGGTGGCATCTGGCTATGCCCTTCAGATCAGTTGGTGCACTCCTCATTACTCTTGAAAATGCTCGTTTGGTGTGTCTGATAAAGACCTGACTCTACATTTTACATTACTTCACTGTTTTGTAAACTGGGTTTTTAGAAAGCATGTTTGCCATTGTGTTAAAAGGACATTGCCCCTTATAATTTGAAGTTTTTTAAATGTTTAAAGTCGTAATAGAGAAACCAGAAACTTAAGCATTGTAAACTGTTTTTAATTGATACTGACCTAGCTTGTGAGAAAGTAGAGACAGGGAAGATATTAAAGAAACAGAAGTGCACTGCACAAATGTAGTGTTAGGGCAGAGGAACAATGGTGGAGGAAAGTGTTGCTCATTTGTTTATTTCCTGGGAAAACATGGGAAGTGTGATACACAGTTTAATTTTTAAGGAGCTGGTCTCGATCTTAGTACTTTCTAATTATAAAAGAAATCACTTTCTTTAAATTTTGTCATTGTTTTGTCACAATTATCTAGGGTTCATATCCAACTTTCTGTGACAACTTTATATAGTCTTTTTAAAAAGTTAATTGTAAGGTTTTTCAAACGGTATAAACAGAAAGCAAGAATGTAAGGCATAGAAGAATTGTTGTTTAGAAATAACAGTGATGTATCCTGGTATGTGAAGATGTCCCTTTATGATTAAAATTGAATTATTTTAATATTGTACCATTGTTAGACCTTGAATGACTCCATGTTACAGTGTATGTATATCTGTAGAGAAGAGAAAATGACAATTGAAATGTTACTTTAAAAACTCAGAATTGGGCACTGCCTATGTTGCACCACTATTGTATCTTTTTGAAAGAATTGACAGTATTTTCCTATTGTGAAAGTTAATTCTGATAATGTTTCCCATTCACCAGACATTTTTTCTGTATTATTTGCATCCCCAAATATTTAATACAAGTACATTTTACATGGCTTGGGCATTCAGAGATTAATAGAATGATGGCTCGATTTTAGTTTCTAAAGCCATGAAAAGTTGCCCTGAAGCCGGGCGTGGTGGCACACGCCTTTAATCCCAGCACTTGGGAGGCAGAGGTAGGAGGATTGCCATGAGTTCAAGGCCACCCTAAGACTACATAGTGAATTCCAGGTCAGCCTGGGCTAGAGTGAGACCCTACCTCGAAAATAAAAAAAAAAGTTGCCCTGAGACTGAACAATTCTGAGTTCTTATTTATAACTACAACCATTGTCCATGTTTCTTTCCCTGCTGTAAAAGAATTGATCCATTTCTTCATTAAAGCAGTAAGAACTTATTAAACCTTGTGCATATCATGTGTCTTAGATTTCTCTGTATATACCCAGGCATTTTAAAAGGCATGCATCATACCTCCAAGCAGTACATATTCAGAAAGTCAAAGGTTCCTGCAAAATAAATTAATAAACTAAAAACAAACACTATACTCTGCATCTTTTCTGTGTAGTTAAATAAATTAAAATACTAAAAATAGGTCTAGCTGAGTATGGAGGTACATGCTTTTAATCCCAGCACTCAGGAGGCAGAGGTGGGAGAATCACTGAGTTTGAGGCCAGCCTGGAACTACAAAGTGAGTTCCAGGTCAGCCTGGGCTAGAGTGAGGCCCTTCCTTTGAAAAAGTTCTAGTTCTAAAGACTTGTGTCTGGATTCGCACACCTGCTTAGCATATTTCACTTTCCTTAAATCTCACCAGAGTATTAATTGCAAACTACCCTGGCTTGAAAATTTAGCAAAAGTGTGCATCAGCAGATTTTATAGAAATATTGGAACCTTTGAAACTTCCTTTTTTTTTTTTGATTCCACGTAACATAATTGACAAAATATTTATTTTAAAAAGCTTGTCATTCGGGATGAACAAGGGGCCCACAGCCACAGCCATTAAATCAACACAGGATAAGCCAGTGAGACAGAAACCAATGATTTCGACACAAAGACCTCTAAGCTCACAACCTTAAAGCAGCCTTAATACTCATCCACCACGACTCAGGGAACTATGCGGAAGAGGGGGCGGAAAGATTGTAAGAGCCGTGGT
>PVHP010055833.1:0-10029 GCA_004024765.1 Zapus hudsonius
TATATATATATATATATATATATATATATATATATATATATATATATATATATTCTATAGCATATCTGCAAGAGGTATATGAACAATGAGCAATGAGATATGAGGAATGAGGTAACAGGTATGGGGTATGAGCAATGAGATCTGAGAGAGAGCAATAAAGAGAGAATGTGCATTCTTCCACCCATACGTGTTGTATGGGTGTGTGTGTGTGTGTGTGTGTGTGTGTGTGTGTGTGTGTGTGTGTGTTTTATCATTGCCCCCGCAGGCAGTGGGCAGTGACAGTGGAGGCTAGGGGAAACACTGGATGGTCTCTCATTGCTTTCCTTGAGACTCTCCCTCCAGTGGAGTTGCTGTCCATCAGTTAGCCCCAGTGATTTTTTCAGTCTCTAGCCCACAGGCTGTTTTACAGATGTGTCTTGCCACAGCTACCAGTCTCCTGGGTTCTTGGGACTCAACCTTGCTGATTCCCAGCCTATCTCCATGCTCGAGCAGCAAGTGTCTTTAACCACTGAGTTATGTTTTCAACCTTATCTTTAATAGTTCTAGGACCTTTCAATACTAAATCATGCCTGAGTGTTCTAACTTCTCATCATTGCCAACATTCTAGTTATCCATTTATTCATTTTTCTATTTATCTATTTATTTTTATTTTTTCCAAGTGAGATTGAAGTGATAGCTCACTATCATTTTGACTTGCATTTCCCTAATGAATCATCTCATTGAGCTTGTTCCTCTGCTTAACTTGATTCCTTTGTACGTTTTCTCAATGTACAACTAGAATCATATATGACACTCAAACATATCTTCCATTCTGTCCATTGCTTACCTTTGTTAATAGTGCTTATTAAAACATAGAACACCTTCATATTCAGTAAGCCATACACAACTTTTTTGTCTTTTTTGTTTTTAGTGTCATATCTAAGAATCTATATCTTATGTTAATGTTATGAGGCTTAGGCACATGTTTCTTACACAGATTTGTGATTTTTTAGCTTTTTACAACTGGACTATTGCTTCATCTTGAAGTAAAGTATTTTTTTTCCTATTGGTAGGTTAAGATGCAATTATTTTAAATATTCTCCAAAAACTATCTGCAAAGTATGTCTGACAGCTGAAGGTTGTGTTGGGATGTGGTAGAAGCTTTTTGAAGTGGATCTACCTGTCTTAACTTTGTTGCCTGGATCTAAATCTTTGAATTATTTATTTAGCCCCTGACTCTTCTCAAGTAATGTCTCTTTCAGCTCCTTCCAGCATTGATGCAAACCATGTTGTTCCATTTCATGCACCACATTATGACGTTTTGCCAGACATAGCTAAAGTCACTGGGGGAACGTGGTCATAATCCTGTGAAAGCATAAGTCAAAGTAAATATTTGCCTGTTAATTTGCTTATTTCTGTTATATTCTCACCATCTTAGAAGACTAATGGAAAATTAGCACCATTTTATGAAAACAATTTTGGGACTGCCTGATCATATGCTTTAGTAGCCTTTGAAAAGGTTTGCATTTGTAGACTCCCTGAGAATATAATAACCAGAGCTTTGTGTACATTTATGGACACTTAGAAGACCAGAACGATACTAGAAAAGTGAGCAGTAAAGATTGTCCTCATGAATTTTCAGACTGAAGTGGGGACTGTGTTGGGAATTACACCAGTGGCCATACATTTTATATTCTGGGAAAGCAATCATATTTTGTGGATTTCCCAAGACTATTTTTAAGGCTTAGTTTGAAATTGAGAAAGTAAGTTATGTTATGAATAAAACTTAAATGTGTTCCAGGATTCACCCTGCATCATGCATACTACTTACCAGATTTTTTACAGTAAAAAACAAAAAAAAAAAAAAAAACAACAACAACAAAAAAAAAAAAAAAAAAAAAAAAAAAAAAAAAAAAAAAAAAAAAAAAAAAAAAAAAAAAAAAAAAAAAAAAAAAAAAAAAAAAAAAAACAGAGACAGAAGATTTAAGGAACAGTTTGGCCAGGAAAACATAAACGTGTTTAAAGCTACAGCTAGAGAGACTGTCGTTAATAAAGAGATCAAATCAAAATATTAAAAGAAAAACAATGAACTAGCATGGTGGTACACACCTTTAATCACAACACTTTACAAGCATGGGTAGGAGGATTTTTGTCTTTAGTTTGAGACCATCCTGAGACTACATAGTACATTCCAGTTCATCCTGGGCTGGGGTAAGTCCTCATACAATCACACATATATAGAGGCACACACACACACACACACACACACACACACACACACACACACACACATCAATGTGCACCAGGACAAGAGATATCTGGAGGTCATTTCTAGAATAATCCAGACATCACATTCTTAGACACAAAAATATAGAAACTCCTTTGGAATGTTTTAAGAGGAGAATGGGGTATCTTGGTTTCTTCTTAATCATAGAAGAAAATGTTTCCTTTTTAATGTTTGTTTTGTTTTGTTTTCAAGGTAGGGTCTCTCTCTAGCCAAGTCTGGCCTGGAATCCACTATGTCGTGTCAGTTTGGCGTCAAGCTCATTGAGATCCATCTACCTCTGCCTCCCAAGGGCTAGCATTAAAGGCATGTACCACCTTGCTCAGCATAAATTTTATCTATGCTCATAAATGCAGGTACTTACAGGCCACTGTAGGCATCTCCTATAGTACCCTGGCTACTTTCCCATTGGAAACATGCTATTCCATTAAATGTCAGGATGCTGGTTTTACTGAGATACAGAATATAAGAGCTACAGGATAAATGAAGCTTCCATTGAGATATCAAGAGAGCACCATGAGGATAGGGAATGTGTGTCAGGGTCAGAGTCCCTGTTGATAGTCCTTGGCCAAATATGATCAGTAAAGTGGAGAATGAAGCAAAATGTTCAGTGGAGAACTCAGGATGGTAGACATGCCAAGAATCTGGACAGTTTACCAAGAAAAGTAGAATGTGATGAGTAAGCACAAGGGAGTTTTCATATGAGCTGTGCCAAGCAATTCCATATAATGGAATTTATGATATAATAATAAAATGTTGTTTTCTTTTAAGTTATCATGCTTAGATGCCATATTGCATATGATATTATGTTTTAATATATTAATTTTAATAAAATTAGATAAGTTATTACTTGATATCTACGTAATAAAATATATTTTATTTCAATTTTCTATACAATGCTAAATACCAGCTGTAACACCTAGTAAGAAATATAGAGAGAAAGATGGGAGGCAGATAATCTCATTATATTGATCAAAGAGATAATTTCTTCTGTCTTTCAAGAACTGATGTTTTTCATTTTACTACCGGCAAGTGAGAACAGACTATCTTCACTCACAGATGTCTCACTTCACTAATGATGTAAACTATAAATTGCTTATATATGAAATAAGATTTGGATGCATATTTCAGACACTATTTTCCATCAAAATTTGAGATTAAATCATACTAGACACATTTGTTATAAAATTTATATGTTTAAACATCTTTTTATTTGCCTGTTTCCCTAGTTACAAGAGTGTTAACACAAAATAAATAAATATTTTCCCTTTCTCTTAGCCAAAGTTCCCCTTTATAGTGAAATATAGCATTCCCAATACTACTTGACCATAATTACAATAAGAAATAAAGTACATAAAAGAAGAAAAGTGTTCATTGGCAGACACTCTGTACTGGACTCTCATTCCAAATCATCATGAGATTCATAATCAATTTAATCTGGTGATATCTTGTATGGTAATCACAAATTAAGTGACTCCTTGACCACAGTATAGAAATTCCTGAACTTTGAAGGAATAACACATCTACTATGATACCTTGGTTGGCCTGTAGTGCCTTCTCAGGGGAAATATAATCTTTCTTTTACACCTGCAGTGATTAACTTTTTCTATGAAGCTTAAAATATAATTACAGTTAGATTAGAAGGCATTACCTACACGTGTTGTAATTGCCCATGAAATTAGCAATTTTCTTCCAAAAGATACCTGTTATTTAATATTTTTTCATCATGTGGAACTGGAAAATTAAAGTTTGTCATTCACATTAAATGATAATAAGGAATGAAAATCTCATTTTATTGCTCTATAGTTTTACTTTTCCATCAAAGGAAATTAACTGTTAGATGTAATATTTATTTCAATCTGTATTAATTAAATTCCAGCTTAAAGTCCCTAGCCGAATCTTTCTAAAATGTCATCTGTCCTAATGAATATGTATAAAATAAAGTACAGAATTAATTTTTGCAGAGTATATTTTCGAACAGCTTTTTTTTTTCAAAAAAAAGTAAGTACAATGGAAGTTTTAACATGAGAAAGGAATTTAGTGATTAGTTATTAATTGTCCTCAGACTAATCACAATAGAATACTTTAGTGTGTGTATTAGGACCCTAATAACAAGTGACTTTTAGAAAGAGTGTTGAAGAATCTGCATTTTCTCTGCCCCTCACTCAATTGCCAGCATTATCACTTGTTACTGGACCATGGCCACCCCTTTGTAAAAAAAAAACACATTTCTGCGTGTCATCACCATTTGTCCTATATAATGTACTACATCCAGAGATGAGAAATAAATATGTATTTGATTGTATTATAATTCTCAGGACAATACACAAGTGAAATTGGGAAGTGATGAGGATTAATGAGATGAATAGTGTATGTTTTCTACAGCCCTTACCTACAAATTGCACCAAGATTTGTCACACTTTAATATAAGTGAACAGTATAATTCACCTAATGATTGAGAATACAAAATACTAAGAACAAACCCCAATGAGAATTAACCAAACTGGAGTATACAATGATAATTTTGGAAAAAAGATTATATATATATATATATATATATATATATATATATATATATATATATGTGTGTGTGTGTGTATAATTTTTAATAATTTTATACTTGTATAAATGCATTTTTATCTGCAACTTATCATTTTTATCTCCTTTCCTTTCCCATTTAAAACTTTACTTCTTCTAGTTATATTCCCATCATACTTCCATGTCTTCTTAATTTCTTTTTATTTTTTGCCCATTGATTTGACTTAGCTACACTTGGGTAATCATACATGAGAAGTATTTTACTGGAGAATGGGTAATCCTCTCCGGCTAAAGGACATGACTTCCTCTCTCCAAGTTATCTTCAGTTACCATTATTAGCTCTGGGAGGTATAGGGTTTCATGGATTCCTCCCTTATCTATAATTAGAAAATGAAAAGCACATTTTTTTTGTACAGGAAACCCCCACCTGCTGTGAGTTTATGAAAGTAGAAAATTTGTCACATCCAAAAGATAGCATCCCATATCCCCAATTCTCATCCTCCTACCAAGAAAACAGAAACAAATCTTCAGATACTGTTACACTTATATTACCCATGTTGGCGGATGTGTCCATATAAATAAATTCTGACCAAAAATGGATAGGTAGAAATTTTATATTTGGTATTCTAAAGAAAGCTGATTTAATAAACTAATGGGAATAGACAAATCATACAGGTTGAGTAGGCTTTTCCCTACTCAATCTGTTTCTTGAACTACACATTCTCTGCAAAGTGAAGAATTATTAGTTGTTGAAATGTGGTAGAAGAGAACATAAATATGAGAACATATGGCTTCTGCAATAGCCCTGAAATGTCTATATTCACACCTATTTTTTGTCTCTATTATCCATTATCACATATATTGTATAAGTAAATTTTATGATGGCAGCCCCATTACCATTCTTCTGACCCCAACACACTGGTTACCCTCCTCATGGGTGTACTGGATCAGTCCATGAGATAAGGGATTATAAATAGCATTGGAAGTAGCCAGGTTCCCCCCTTTGTGCATTATTGCTGAGGGGGACAATGTCTCTGGATGTTCTCCTCCACCATGGCTCTTATAATCTTCAAGCCCCCTCTTCCACTTAGTTTCTTGAGTCATCACACGTAAATTTTGACAGAATTTAATAAATTCTAACCAGTGTTAGCCATTTGTATTTTAATATTATAATTATTTATACAAGTCTAACTAATGAATAGAGAGAGCAATTAAAGGAAAAGGTCAAGTTTAATGACTAATATAAGAAAAATCACACAGAATAAGAAACATGCAGAACTCAGAACAGAACACGATACTATGCTCAAATAATTTTACAAAATAAAGCAAAGAAAGGGTGTGATGGCTAAATTTATTTGTCAACTTGACCAATGTAATAATCCATAATAATCTTGGGTGGGTCTCTGAGTTTGCCTGCAGGAAGGATTATTGACAAATTCCTATTGGGATTTTGGAGAAGACTTGTGATGGTTAAGTTTGTCAATTTGATCTAATCCACAGTAATCTTGGGCAGGTCTCTGAGTTTGCCTGCAGGAAGGATTGACAAATCCTTTTGGGATTTTGAAGAAGGGAGGAGTTCCCTTCTCCAGAGTGAGCCCTTTCCCCCAGTGGGTGGGCCTTCCA
Source organism: Zapus hudsonius (assembly GCA_004024765.1). Lineage (NCBI taxonomy): Eukaryota > Metazoa > Chordata > Mammalia > Rodentia > Dipodidae > Zapus > Zapus hudsonius. The sequence continues at coordinate 6,425 of PVHP010055833.1, forward strand.
GAAGGAGACTAATATAAGGAAGCTTAGGGGGAAGGAGACGCTCCTCCTTCCTCCCCCGGCTGCTGGTGCTTGTTCGTGACTTGCACTAGCATCCTGCTCCCCTGCCCTTCCTGGACATCGGAACCCAGTTTCCCAGCCTCACATCATGGACTGTCAGCCGCTGCTCCCTAGGCAACCATCAGGCCTTCTGAGCTGGATTGGGACTGCTGAGACAGCCAGCCACATGGACTGAACAACTACTGGTTCCTTTAGCTGTGGGCCTGCAGATTGCTATCATTGGACTGTAAGCTACCCCAATAAATTCCCTTTTATTATACTCCATTCTATCAACTCTGTTTGCTCTAGAGAACCCTGACTAATACAAAGGGTATTATCAAATTATTTAAAAAATTGCTAGATGGAATGACCTATTGAATGTGATGCTGAGGAATAATTTATGAACATAGCACAGTCAATAATTATAGAATTTCAAAACGAGGATAAACCAATTCTGAAATGCAATGAGGGATGAGGACGGATAGAAGGAACAGGACAGAGATGGGGAAGGACAGGAAGAAGGGTAGAGGGAGAGAAGAAATGAGGAATGTGGCTGTAACATTTGCTGTTTTAGCATCAACTCCAATAAAAACAAGAAAGTATTTTCAATTTTCAAAAGGAAATGCCTTTTTTTTTGATTTTCCTATTTATCTTGTGATTTTCACAGAAGTATTGTTCTTTTGATCAAGGAACCAAACAAAAGCTGTAAAATATTGGGTTAAAAACTGGGTGAGCCAAATATATGGGCATCATAGCATATAATGGAAAATATAGAACAAATTATAAGTATTCCAAAAGAATAAAATCCATGTGTTAAAATATAAAAAGGAATTACTATCTTAAAAGCCCAGAAAAAAACTTCTTGAGTAAACGTACTTCATTTAATCTTGAGTAACACGTCAATATTACCTATGAAAAGAGGGCAAAAGTGTCCACAGAGGAAAATATGAGAATGTCTAGGGATAAGGGCATGGCATATCTTGTAATTTCACTGTAGGCAGAACTAAAATGTAGGAAGAATCCTAACAAATAAAAGAAAGAGGAAGATAAAACAGAAGGAGGAAAGAAGTAATGAAGAAAAGGAAAAGGAAAGGAAGGGAAGGGAAGGGAAGAGAAGGGAGGGAAAAGTAGAGGAAGGGATAGTCACTAAGAAGCAATCAGAAAGTCACCAAGGCAGAAGCCATGAGAATAGAAAAAAAAAATAAATGTGAAGAAAGACTTATATCAATGGTAGCAAGTCTACTTTGAAAAAAATGCCAATTTGGCAAAAGCACATTTCTCAGAACTGAATTTAAAATTAGATCTTTTGGGACAGTTTTACTGGGATTTTCTCATTTTACACATGGTATCTCAGTGTGAATGTGGCATTTATTCCACCTACTTAGGCTTCCTAAGCCCCTGGGAAACCTCCAATGGAACAATAGAACTGTAATTCTGCCACACACCATCAAAATCTCATCTCCACATCTCCAAGGAATATGTCCTGGTTTCTACAATATAAAATGAGCCAGACATGGCAGTGCATGCTTTTAATCCCAGCACTTGGGAGACAAGAGGCAGATGGCTTGCAAAGAGTTCGAGGCCACCCTGAGACTACATAGTGAATTCCAGGTCAACCTGAGCTAGAGAGGGACCCTACCTCAAAAAAAAATATGAATGCACTAGAAAGGTTTATTTATGGCAGATCTGAGATGAAGAATACCTGCAATTACATGAATGGATTCCTGGGAACTAACTCAGCAGTGCAGGAAGCTGCTGAGGTCTTAGAAGTTTGTGTGGACACCGAGTACCTATGTCCCTTTGGAGTTCTCAAGCTACTCTTGATCTCTTGATTAGGCTAAGAAATTTATCAAGAAAAATGTACTTTTTAAAAATATCTTTATAATGAATATATATATATATATATATATATATATATATATATATATAGAGAGAGAGAGAGAGAGAGAGAGAGAGCAAATCTTGTGAAGGTGTCCCTCCTCTCTGTCCCCTACCCACTAGGGTACTTTCTCGGTGTGCATACTGGATCTGTCCATAGGATAAGGGGGTATGAACTGCAATAGATGTAGCCAATTAAAAAAAGAAGAAAAAAGAAAAATGTGCTAATATGAATATCCAATATTTTTTTCATTTTTGACAAAATCCAAAAGTCACAGCTAACTGATGTAAGTAATAAAGGAGACAATTGCAAATTGATTTTGGTCTATGTAACAACATTGGAAAATTGAAGATTGAAGCACATAGCTGTTTATACACACTACACCAAATTGCTCACAAAAGTCACTCGTACATATTATATTTATGTGAAGTTACTCTATAAAATAGCCCTCTTGGAATTATTTTGACAAACCAATTCCAAATAACTTTACTAGTAGATATTTTCCCCTCTGGTAAAAACATTTTGACATTTTAATATAAGTCTATAAAGTGTTTAAAATGTTCTTTTACCACTACTTTTAGGTTGGGGATGGTAAAAAGAGAATAAATAGTAAATTCTTTAGTGTTTGAGTTCTTAAGTATACTGAGGGAATATCCAGACATTCAGGAGCTTGAAAATGCAAAGTGAATTCTATGTCACACGCAGGAGCCTTTGTCATTGCAATTCACAACATGTGCTACTGCATATAGATGACAAAACCAAGAGAACTAATAGCCTATATATTTTCCCATCTGTAATGCATGACAATGAAATGTGCAATAATTTAAGGAAAATAATTTTCAGATTTCTACAATCAAAGAATGCAAAATTGAACCACTTAGGGAAAATGAGAGTCAGAAGGGATAAGGCTCAGAAGAGTAAGCCTCATGTAGTCTGGGTGACTGTTTTTCACAGCTGTCTGATTCTCGTGGGAAGCTGATATGGATTTGACCTTTCTTTGCAAAGAAGATCTATGATGTAAAGGCAGAAGGATCTATACAGAGGCCTGCCTCCTCGGGTCTGCGTTGAGGAAAATAGCCCAAATTTCACAAGTGTTTTAGAGAAGGGAAACAGTTTGACATTGGTAAAGAAAGAACAGTTAACAACCTGACAGCTGAGAGGACTTGATTATGTTCAGATTTATTTATTCATTCATTCATGATGATGACAGGTAAAGAAAGCACTGTCAGGACATTTGTCCCACTGTCCACATGAGAACTGGCACCTCAACAGAGAACAGTGGTGTTGCAGTGGAGAAATAACCCAAACAAAAGTGGCTTGTGATGAACAAGGGACCCACAGCCATTCAACCAACTCACGATAAGCCAAATGTGTTTGTTTTTCAGGATACAACGAGAGAGCTGTGGCCCATCTAACCTTACCAACCAACCGTAGGCCGATGGATGAGATCCTGACAAGAGAGGAGCCACCACAGTCATATCAGGGAGAATCCATAGGGAACTCAGCAGACAATGAATGATGAACAAGGGAACTATAACCACAGTCATTCAATCAACACAGGATAGGCCATTGAGACAGGAACCAAGGATTTCCGACACAAGGACCTCTAAGCCCGCAACATTAAAGCAGCCTTATTACTCACCCACCACGACTCAGGGAACTGAGCAGAAGAGGGGGCGGAAAGATTGTG
>PVHP010055834.1:0-10028 GCA_004024765.1 Zapus hudsonius
GGGGGCCGAAACACAAGGAAAGCCTAATGAAAGCCTCAGGCAGCCGGTGGGCTGAAGCTGTTCTGGCACAGCCTGCCTGGACGACTCACTGCCTCCTGCGAGCGCTGGTCCAGCTGGTGGCTTCCAGTCATGCGGATCCTGTGCTCAGAGGTGTCTGGAATTCAGCGCGTGGCTGCAGCTTGTGTCCACGACCTGGATCCCTGATGAAAACCCTGGCCCTTATTTCCTGAGGTGTATGGTGTGTCTGCTAGTCAGCCATCTTCCCTGGAAATTGATATTTATTTTTTTGATTAAACAAACATCATTGAAAATAAAGAGAAAAAAACAGCTGCCATGGTGAAATACACCTGAAACCTGAGCACTCTGAAGGTTGAAGCAGGAAGATCACGAGTTTGAGGCAAGCCTAAACTACATAAGAGTACCTTTAGAAGGGGAAAGGTAACTTCATAGCAGTATCTGGGACAGTGTAACAGAAACAAGATAGAGTCCATAGCACCTCAGGAACATCTGTCCTGTCCTCTGATGTATCCCCAAACTCTGGGTAAAATATTACTGGGAGGGAGAAAGGAACACAGACATCACCATCTGGTAAGGAGGAGTGGGGGTGCTTTTCCAGTCCATGTGAAAGTGATTTAATTCAATAACAAAATGTTATTCCCTGAACCACAGCAGAATGGGTCACAGTGAAGAACAAGGGAAGCAGTTTATCCAAATTCATTCCCATTTCTTCCTTGAGCTTGTCCATTCAGAGTTAACATTGGAGGAGGATCTGGCATCTACCCATGTACTCCTGGAAAGAGGTTTCTTGAGAAAGTCAGAGTCAAGGTCAACCCCTATCTATTCCATTCTTCCTCATTCTCTCACTCTCAAATTAGCTCTTCAATTCTTTTCATCTCTCAGTAAATTGATGCACAGGGAAAATTTAAGTGATTCATTGTACCTTTGCAAATAGACTGCCAGGAAAATAAAATACAAGGAAACACTCAGGAGGAAGACATACTAAAGGAGTGCTTTGCAGATCATTTGTGGCAAAGGACTATGGAAAAAATCCCAATTCTTTGCTGTTTAACTGCACTATGAATGGGCTAGAGGAAGACATATTGGCCTAATAAATGAGGATAAGGGAGGAATACATTTCAAGTGATTGTCCATGGTGAATCCATGCTTTTATAAAGTGATAAATAAGACTTACTAGAGAAATAAAATGAAAACCAAGTCAAATGTATATGGGATCCATTAAACAGTGCCCTAGGGTTGAATTCATCCACTAATTCTTCAACAGTGTCTACCAGGACGTAGGCAAATATTACTTTCAACTATATCTCAAACCACATGGTGATCCAGCTAATTGTTTGCAAGTTGATGAATCCTATTTAATTTACAAACTCATGTATCATCATGGCCATGCTCTAGAGAAGGAAAAACAAGACTGTTTTTCTCACATATACTACCCTTATCTCGGGTGTCACTCATGTGGAAATTGCCAGTGAGTATTCTATCAAAACTTTGCTGCCTATTTGGGAATGTATAACTTAATCTAGCTCAGATTCATGGGCTTTGTAATACAGCTCACCTCTCATTGGTTTTAATATATTCTGGATAACCAAATTGATCTGAGCTTTTGTTCTATGCCATCTCTTGATACACACACCCTAAATAATGAGTCTTATTGGAAAACTAACTGCAAAGCTATCAGAGGAATTTTCATGATATTTTCAACTAATATTTGGCTAAATTTATAATTTATGTAGCACAATTGATTTGCAAATGTTTTCTGTATGTTGCACATCAATTTCTTGTTAACTACAACAATGTTTCAGTGCATATATTAGAATAATTCTGTTATGTTATGTAATGTTTTGACCTTTGATTTTTTTTAGGTTAGGAAGGGATTTATTTCAGCTTATAAGGGGAAGTTCCATCCATGACAGAAGAATCTGCTTATTTCCATAGATCCAAGCAGAGGGAAAAACTGCAGCAAGCAAAACACCATCACCAGTGCACACACAAACCTGCCAGAGCTTGGACCTTTATGCTGGAAATCAGATCTTCCCCCAAACACATCTTTGGGCTGGACCTCAGGATCCACCCCCCAGTCACACTTTCTCCAGCCAGGTGAACCCAAGTTACTAGCTTTAATAAAACACGTGAGTCTATGGAGGACATACATTCAAACTAGCACATGGCCTGTAATGGTTTGATCCAGTTGTCCCCCACAAATGAATGTGTTCTGAATGCTCGATCCCCAGCTGATGGCAACTTTGGTATTGAAACCTTATTGGAACTGTGTTGTTTGGGGTGCATTTATGTGGGTTATAGCTAGCTTCCTCTTGCTAGTGTTTGGCACACTCTCCTGCTACTATTGTCCACCTGATGTTGGCCAGGAGGTGATGTCCACCCTCTGCTCGTGCCATGGTTTTCCCTGTCATCATGGAGCTTCACCTCAAGTCCATAAGCCAAAATAAACCCATTCCTCCACAAGCTGCTTTTGGTTGGGTTCTTTGTCACAGCAATGAGAAGTTAATTACAGAGTTTTGGTACCTTTACATCCTATGAATGTAACCTAGGAAATTCTACTTCTGTATGGGATCCAGAACAAAAGAAGGCTTTCATCAAGGCTGGGGTCCAAACTGATTTGCCATTTGGGTCATTGTAACCAAGGAGATGCAGTAGTTCCTAAAGTGCCAGTGGCAGATGGGGATGTAGGAGGATGAAGTACCTATCTCAGCCATAAGGCACCAAGTTATATAAACCAAGCTGCCCATTATGAACTGGATGCTGTCCACCTAGAAATGCTATAAATTTGTGTATGCATAGCATTACTCCATCAGTGAGTGGAAGAGATGTATATGGCATTAGGCTTATGCAGGCCCCAAAGACACAAGTAAGTTGCATAAAGAAGTAGCCCATCTCTCCAGCCTTTTCCCCACTCTTCATTCTTATAGATTCTGATGATGCTTTGGCACATTCCTGATCCTGTTTTTTTTTTTAATACTGATTCATCCAAAAATTATCTGCTGGAGATAACTTTTGTCATATGTTTCAAGTCAAAGAAAGATGCTTTGGAGGAGAGGGATAGATTTGATTTACTCTCATATAATTAAACCTATTGTCAACATCACTGCTGGGAATTAGACTAGAAAATTCATCCTGAAATGCAAAACAGAGCTTCCAGCTTCAAAAAATAGGCAATATACACCCTTCTTTTGCACCATCCTTCCTGTTTCCTATGTATGACCACAATATAGGGCTCCTATCCTGATGTTTGTGCCCACAGCCTTTCTCTTCCTTTTTTTAATGACCTCTCTTGAACATTGAGCATATTTGGCTCATTGGAAGTTCCATGGGGAGGACAGAGTGTATGCAGAAACCCTGCTTTTTGGCCAGAGCTTTGAGGGCTGGAGCCAGTTAAAAAAGGCCAAGTTTATAAACAATTAGTTAATAATTCCCCCCCCCCAGATTTGCATCATGCTCTCAGTGATAACTATTCAAGTGTTTTATTTAGCCAAATAATGCTTTTTGGACTTTTCGTTCCAAGTGTTTTTCAAACACCAGTCTTTCTCTGAGTCTCATAAATAGCCAAAAAGAAAAAATGATGAATGGAAATTTACATGATTTTTGCAAAGAGCCACAAGAGCTGAATATATTCATGCTCAATAAAGATTTGGAGCTATAAGTGTTAGCATTTTACAGCAATATTTTTCACATAACTGCCTGAAACTTTCCTGCATTGCTTTGGTTACCCCCTCTTTACTGCTATTATGGATCCGAATTGTGTTTATTTGAAACATGAAAGATTTAGGAATGTTTCCCTTGCTCCTCATGCTTCCTTCATTTAAAATATGTTTTTTCTTGTATAGTTGGAAGGAGAGAGAGGGGTGGGAGAGAGAGAGAGAGAGAGAGAAAGGACTGAACATACCAGGGCCACCTGCCACTGCAAATGAATTCCAGACACATGCACCATTCAGTGCATCTGGTTTTATGTGGGTACTGAGGAATTGAACCCAGACCATCAGGCTTTGCAAGTAAGTGTCTTTAACCACTGAAAAATCTCTTTAGCCCCTCATTCTCCCTTCCTTTCAAAGGAAAATACTCAGTGATGTGTCATTAGAAAACATGATCTGGTACTGGGAAATCCAATATTTGATATATTTTATTCTCAATGGTTTATATTATATGATGACCATTGCTGTACTCTGAATGTAAAATATCTCCCACAGGCTCATGTGTTTGGACACTTGATCCCTTGCTAGTGGAGCTGTTTGGGAAGGTTATGGATCATTCAAAAGGTACAACTTGCTGGAGAATTATGAGTCACTAGTGATAGGTAGGAGGTTTTATAACCTGGCCCCACTCTCTGTTCATTTTCTCTCTTCCTGGCTGTGGATGTGATGGGATAAGTTGGCTTCCCACTCCTGATTCCTCCTGGACATAGTTGACTATACACCCTGGATATGTAGGCTGAAACAAACTCTTCCAACATTAAGCTACTTCTTGTCAGGCATTTGGTTACAAGAATGACTAAAGTAACTCAGACCAAATTTTGGTACTGAGAAGTAGGACCATTGATGTAATAAACATGATCATGTGGTTCATAGGAAATAGTTTGAGGGAGAAATGTGGAATGGGCTAGAGAATGCTGTAAATGGAGCTTAAGAAGTCACTGTGGTGGGAGATTGGAAGACTAGAATCTTGAGATTCCACATTCCCTGTTGCTATGATCTGAATGTTTGGGATCCTCCAAAATTTATGTCTTGAAATCATAATCCCCCAAGGTGGTGGTATGAAGAGATGAACTATTTGGGAGATAATTTAGGTTATTAGAAATCTCATGATCAAGATCAGTGGCCTTATAAAAGAAGACTGAGGGAGCTTGTTTACTCCATCGACCATATGAATATGAAGCAAGTAGGCATTATCTATGTATGAGTCATTAAGTCCTCACCAGACAGGACATCTGCTGGTATCTACATCCTAAACTTTCCAATCTCAGGAGCTATGAGAAATAAAATTTATGTTTCTTATACACCACGGAGTTTATGGCACTTTGTTATAGCAACTTGAGTGGACTAAGACCTATATTTAATTTCTGGGGGAAATTAATAAATTAATCATTTGAATCTTACAAATTTTGATTCTTAGCTGCTGAGTGAATTATCTTAACACTCTAGCATTTTTATCTCAATAGATTTTTTTGTCTGTTAAATATTCTTTTTAAAATGTTTTTATTTATTAATAAAAGAAAGAGAAAGAGAAAGAGAGAGAAAGAAAATGGGCACACCAGTGCCTCTTGCCACTGTAAATGAACTCCGGACACATACACCACTTTGTGCATCTGGCTTTTCGTGGGTACTAGGGAACTGAACCCTGACCTTCAGGCTTTGTAACCAAGTGCCTTTAACTGCTGAGCTATCTCTCCAGCCCTGTTCTATAAATAATTCTTAAAGTTATTAAACCTATTTGTGACAATTATCTTGCAGTGAGTGGTTATATATATATGAATCAATCACTTGACTCTACCCAAATGTGATTAAGGAAAATTAGGGAACATATACAAAAATATGTGTATCTGACATTTTGTTGGTTTAGAAATCCTTATGAAGGCCAAGGGTCATAATTTCAATTATGTGCTAGAAACTTGTTCTTCTGCTTGTGGCACTACTTTGAGAGATGGTAAAAGGAGGTGAGATCTAGATAGAAAAAGTAGGTCACTGGAAGAATGTCATGGAAAGATATACCATGTCCATTGCTTCTTCAAACTTCCATTTACCATGGCTTTCTTCATGATATCTCTGCCTTGCCATGGGTCTAGAGTCAGTGGAATCAGATGACCATGGACAGAGTCCTCTGAAGTCATAAGCCCAAATAAATCCCTCCTCTTTTACATGGTTTAGGACATTTATTTGTTACAGAGAAAAAAAAAAGAGAAAACACACGAAGCATCTGCTAGCGGACACTTTGGGTATCCTGGGAGAAGAATGCTCAAAGTGTGCTAGAAAGGTCAAGAAATCCATTATGGAGGAGGTAAAGTTTAACACATATTTTGAAAAATGTAAACAGAGGCCAGATAAATGTAGAAATATGTTTTTCAATACAATATGATGGTAGCTATATTTTAAAGTATTTATTTATTCATTGAGAGAAACAAGGCTACAGATAAGGAGGCAGACACAGAAAGAGAATGAATATGGGTATGTCAGGGCCTCCAGACACATGTGTCACTTTGTGCAATTGTCACATGGTACAAGAGTACTAGGGAATTGAACCCAGGCCAACAGATTTTTGCAAGGACACACCTTTAACTACTAAGCCATTTCTCCAGCCATTGTAGCTACTTTTGCACAGCTGTGACCAACATACCTGAGAGAACAACTTAAATGAGGAAGGATTTGTTTTGCTCACAGTTTCAAAGATTTCATATTATAGTCCTTAGCACTGTTGATTCTAGCCCTATAGTGAGGCAGAAGTTCATGTGGTGGGAATGTGGGAAAATATAGAGGAACAGGAGAACCTTAACCTCATGATGAGGCTATTGGGCACCAGGTATAATCTTCAAAGGCACACTCTCAATAATCCACTTTCTCCAGCTGGGACACACCTCTTAAAGCTGCAGAACCTTCCAAAATAGTGCCACAAGCTGGAGACTAAGCATTGTGTTCCTCTGTAGGGGGAATTTCATATTTGACGATAACAAGTGGAGTAGAATGGTTATGTGCGGGAACAGTGGGAGAGGGAACTGGAAAGGCAACTTGGAGCCAAGGTACATGGATCTTTAAAGAGAGCTAACATTTTTTTTTGATCCTGCAGTCTAGAATTATAGGTGAGATTTACAAAGAGAATGTGATATCAGGCCAAAGGTAAGACCCTATTGCTGAAAAAAACCACAAAAAGTCATCAAACAGCACCAAGAAACCCCGAAAGATCCAGAATGGTAACCAGCTCCCAGAGTGTAGCAAGTACAGTGCTGGAATGCACTGCATAAGCTGCCAGGGGAAATTGGTCAATGATATTTGGAGAAAGTGGAAACCACTGATATAAAATGCAGACTGTTACCATAAGAAGGTTGAACACACTCTCCTCTGGAAGACAGCAGTAAGCCAAGAAAAGATCACTTGTGCAATAGAGGCAGCAAAACTGGGGGGGGGGTGATCAACAGCTTTCAAATTGGCCAAGAAATCCACTCAGTGACAAGGACCCATTAACTGGAAGTGGGACCCACCCCAAAACCCTATGGGAACCAAAAAACCTGGGCTCCAAGGAGAAATTCCCATTACCAGAAAACTACAGAGAGGCTATTCCGAATAGAATCTTGTCAAATTAGAAATGTGTATCTCTTCTAACCTATACTGATCTCACTCGCTGATGGAGAATCTGTTTATATTTTGCAGAAGGCAGTGAGAGAGCTGTGGTCATTCCAACCCCACCAATGAGCCACAGGCAGATGGCTGACATCCCAGCAAGAGATGAACCACCCCAGGCCTATCGTGTGGACTCTAAACGATACCCTTGAGAGAGTGGTGGGATAAGTGAGAGACCTATAACCACAGCCAATCAGTCAACCTAGGATAAGTCAGTGAGACAGACACAGATTCCAACACATCCCAAAACAGAAGTAGAGTCCCTTAAGATCTCAAAAATAAAGCAGACTTAAAACTCACCCGCCATGACTCAGGGAATTAAGCTGAAGAGAGTGTGGGAAGAATGTAAGAGCCATGGTGGGGGAGAATATCCAGAGACATTGCCCCCCTCAGCAAAAACACACAAAGGGGGGGAGGGACACCTGGCTGCTTCCTGTGCTATCCATAACTTCCTAAACCATAGGTTGATCCAGCATGCCCACTGAGGAGGATACCCAGTATGTTGGGGACAGGGAGGAGGGAAGTGGGGATACCAGCACAATATTTGCCCATACAATGTATCTAATTTTGAATAATAAAGGTACCAAAAATTGATCATCACAGAAAAGATAAAAAAAGAGAGAGAGAATGCCATATGGCCTTCAGGGACTGTCCAAAACACATACTTCTAGAAAGCTTAGTTTGTAGACTCCCATTGGGAATGTCTTGCTCCTTCTTTCCTGCTCTCTTGGTGTCCCTTGTGTAGTGAAATGGAAGAAAGCTATTTCTATTGAAGAATGTGTGTTAGTTTTCTGGACGTACGGAAGTAAGAAAAAAATAAGACTGAAATGAGCTATAAGATGATCTGTGAGTATCCAATGAAGGTTTTTAAAAGGCATGGAATTTCCATGAACAAAGCAGCATCTGAGGAAGCAAACTGTGTGAGTGGGTGCTTTAAATAAAAAGAAGACCAATCTAGAGGCAGGAAATTGATGCCTCAGATACTGTGGGTTGTCAACCCAAAATCTACTCTATGTTTCTCACAGTCAGAAGATACCTTTTCAAACAACACTGCAAGACTTACGAGAGTTTGACCTCAACCTACCTCTTAGAGTAAATCCCATTGTAACCGTGCTGTTCCTCCTAGTAGGAATCCATCTTGGGGTGTGCATGTGGCACAGGTGGACTCTGAGGAGTGAAGAGTACCTGTAAAAGGTTTCTTTACTTTTCATTGCAGATCAGCTGCTGTCATGGTTTGATCCAGGTGTCCCCCACAAATAAATGAATGTGTTCTGATAGATCGATCCTCAGTTGATGGCAATTCGGGAATTAGAACCTCACTAGAGCTGTGTTGTTGGGGCGGGCTTATGGGGGTTATAAGCCAGCTTCCCCTTGCCAGTGTTTGGCACACCTTCCTGCTGCTGTTTGCAGTGCTGTGGCAGAGGTGATGTCCAGCCCTCTGCTCATGCCATCGTTTTCCCTGCCAGAATGGAGTCTCCCCTCGAGTCCATAAGCCTAATAAACCCATTCCTCCAAAAGATGCTTTTGCTTGGGTTTTTTTCTGTGCAGCAACTAGAAAGATGACCACAACAGCTTCCATAAAAGACAAACTGTGAGTTGGAAATGGCCATGTGGGAGGTTCATAAAAGAATGCACTTGGACATCGGTGGAAGGAAACTGAAGGCAGCAGGAGGAGGCTAGAGAAAGTTCAGCTGTGATGCAGCTTCCATGAAAGCCTCAGGTGACCCAACAAGAAAGTCTGAAGATGGAACTATGGAGTTCTTAAGAGTTTGGATGAGCAGACAGGAAGTTGAAATGCTTTGTGCAAAAAGTTACTGAATTGTTCCCAAGATGGGAAGAGAAGGTGGATCAGGCATGTCAAGGATCTTCAGCATTGCACATTTTCCAAAAGGGGTGACAACTGGAGGCTTTTTGTTGAAACCCTTCCACTACCTGTGAGATCAGGTCCTTCAGTAATAAAAGGGATAGAGACAGCACACTGCAGTGTCCATTACACTCCTCATTCCCAAAGCTAATGATCCCTATGAAGGTGGAACCTGGCATGTTACAGCTATTTCTCAGCCAGTGTGAGAATGAAACTAACAAAGAGAAAAGAGGAGAGAGTACATAGAAGTGCAAGAGAAACAGAAGCAGAGGCCATATACATATTGTCTGAAGCCAGGACTCTGAAATGTCACCATGTGCATCAGTTGAGTTATAGTTTCCTCTTACTTGCATTGCAAGATCCTAGTGAAGATCATCAGATCATCAGGCAAAATATGATAAAGCTTGGAAAACATACAAAGAAGGGGGCCCAGATAAAGAGCTTCCACCAAACTTAGGTTTGGGCAGCATGTGGGACACAAGGGTGATTTCATCCCAACCTCACTTGTCAGAAAATGAATGATAGAACTCATGATATAGCAAATATTTTAAGTTATTGATGTAATAGATGTGTCATCATCCAGTGCCTCTTCCAAATAGCATCCCAGTTTTTTTCCTTATTGTGAAAAGTATGATATTGGAACCCAAATGATTTTCTTCCCAAACCTGAAAAATGAAAGATTTATGGGAAGTAGTGTCCATGTGATTCTTCTTTATTTGCCTTATGAAGTGTAAGACAGACACATTTTCTTGGCCATTCAGACTTTGAATCTAGTACCAGTGAGGAAGAAATGACTAAACAGTTGT
>PVHP010055835.1:0-10028 GCA_004024765.1 Zapus hudsonius
ATCCTCAGCTGATGGCAGTTTGGGTTTTACAACCTCGATGAAGCTGTGTTGTTGGAGGCGGGCTTATGGGGGTTATAAGCCAGCTTCCCCTTGCCAGTGTTTGGCACACCTTCCTGCCGCTGTTTGCAGTGCTGTGGCAGAGGTGATGTCCAGCCCTCTGCTCATGCCATCGTTTTCCCTGCCAGAATGGAGCCTCCCCTCGAGTCCGTAAGCCAAATAAACCCATTCTTCTACAAGCCACTTTTGCTTGGGTTCTCTCTGCACAGCAACTAGAATGATGACCCCAACAACAACATAAGTAATAAATGACTAATTTTCTTATTATATACATTGGTCATGCAAATCATGAAAAAGTTCTAGCAGTCCAATTGAAAAAGAGTCAAAAGTCACAAGCAGTTAATAGAAAACAAATTACAAAAATCTCACAAATATAAAAAGGATAATAATCCATTTCACGCCTAGTTAAAATTGTTGTAGTTTTGTTTGCTTTTTTTTGGTAGCAAAAAGAGGAATTTATTGGAGTAGCTTATGACAGTCTAACAATAGCAGTCTGTAGATCCATGCAGGGGTGAAAGAGCCAGTTGCTGTTCATTCCACATGGCTGGATACTTCAACAGTCCCGATCCAGCACTGAAGGCCTGAAGGCTCCCTAGGGAGCAGCTTGTTTTCAGTCCAAAATGAAATGTCAAGGAAACTGGGTTCTGATGTCAAGGAAGGGTATGAGAGCAGGATGCAAGTGCAAGTGAGGACAAGCCCCAGCAGCCGGCTGGAGGTAGGAAGAGTTTTGCTTGCTTTCTTAAAAAAAATATTTGTGTGTGGGGGGGGGGGCATGACAGGGCCTTTTGTTGCTCTAAACAAATGCAAAGACACTTTCATTACCTTTTATCTGGCTTACTTGGATAACTTAAGAGTCTTGGGAATTGAACCTGGAATGACAGGCTTTGCAAGCAAGCACCTATAACTGCTGAACCATCTTCCCAGTCCTATACGTAGTTAAAAAATGTGATAATTAAGCAACAGTGACCATTTTTTACCTATCACCCTGACATACAATTTTATAGTACCCAATGCTAATATGGGTATGAGGAAGCAGGTGCACACTAGGGGTAATCTCTTTGGAAGACATTTGTGACATTCTGCCAAAACTGAAATAAACAGACAGCTCTCAGGAGATGAAACAACTGACCAATAAGCATATGAACAATATTCATCCTCATTCGAGAAAAGCAAATGTAAAGAACATTGAGATTCCATCTCACTCCAGTCAGAATGGCTATCATCAAAAAAAATAATAATAAGAGAAAAAAAAACCTGAATGCTGGTGATATTATGGACAAAAGGAACCCTTATCCACTGCTGTTGGGAATGTTAACAAGATCAGCCACTATGGAAGTTTGTAGAGAAGTTCCTCAGTTGTATAAATCCAGGACACTTTCTCATAGAACTCCAAGTCAATATATCACAGAGATAATTGCATATCAATGATTTTTGCAGCATCATTCATAATAGCTAACTTATATAATCAACTTAGTTGTCTATTAACTGAAGGATGAATAAAGAAAATATGATTTTACAGACACATAAACACACACTCACACATACACACACAGGGGATTTCTTTCAGCCACATAAGTAAATAAAATTATGTCATCTGCAGGAAAATGGATGTAACTGGAGATATTAAGGAATATGTTGTCTCTCATTGGTGGTTTCTAGATTTATATAGATACATGAAATAATGTATGTATACATGGCATGAAAGTAGAAACAAAACTGTCCAGGGAAACAAGTGGACTGACAGAAGGGCAAGGGTAAAAGGAGAGAAAATAAGGTGCAATGGGGGAAGTATGCTTTATGCGTACATGTACGAAAATCCCTTATATAATACAGTACCATGTGCAAAGGATATATGCAATGGAAAATTTACAAAGGCCCATACTATATAATATTAATATCTTATACAAGGATTTGTCTTGCATATATACTTGCATATATGTACAAAGATGTATGCTTGAGATATAATTGAAGTATGGCTTATAAATTAGGCTGGGAAAGCCCAAACTCACCACTAAAGCACTACATAAGATATGTTATAGGACAGCAAAAGAGTTTTCTGTTTCGCTAATAAAACAGGTTATTGCAATGATCTCTCCCGATGTAGTTGAGAGAGAGAGAGAGAGAGAGAGAGAGAGAGAGAGAGAGAGAGAGAGTCAAATATAATGCAAAAATTTATCTGCATTCTTACAACAAATCAGCTTTAAAGGTATAATGAACATTAAGAAGAAAATTAAATGCTAGCTAAGATTTTATTATCCTAAATAATTATCAATTTTAAAGGTTTGATAATAAGGTTAGAGTTTTGTAAAAGGACCCTTATATTAAGGCTGGAGATAGGGATCAGTAAGTAAAGTGTTTGCTGTATAAGCATGAGGACCCCAGTTTGGATCCCCAGTACCCTGGGAAAGCTAGGCATGGTTGTATGCACTTATAATCCCAACACTGGGGAGTCAGAAGAAAGGAGGATCCCTAGGGTTTTTTGGTTAACTAGTGCAGCTGAATTGGTGGGCTCCAGATTCAGTCAGAGTCTCTATTTCAAAAAAAAAAAAAGTGGAGAATGATTGAGGAGCATCGGACATCACCCTCTGGCTCCACATGCCTGAGCATGAACAAGTACCTTCACACATGTAAATATAAATACACACCTGCACATACTACTTACACACAGACACACAGACACACACACACAGACACACAGACACACACACACACATATATATAGACATAAAAGTAATTCCCATTTTCAATATTCAATAGTCTCAAAAAAATACCTTGGTATATTTCAAAGAATTGTAATGAAGCAATGTGGATAAGCAGAATGGTGTTGCGGACTTGGTTTGCAACAATCTGTGAATTTTGAAGATGAATGACATATTAAACTGTAAGAAGGAAGTGGAGTGTAGTGAAATAAGATCAACCTTCAAATACTAATTGCTGCATTTGGGTGATGGGTACATGGGCCTCTATTAGGTTCTTCTTGCCTTTTGATTGTTATAAATTATCTCTAATTAAATTCAAAAACAAAATCATTGCAGCTTTTAAAATGTACAATAAGAAGTTAAAGAACAGAAAAAACAACAAAAACTGTGCTGGATATGGTGGTACACATTTTTAATCCCAGTAGCACTTGGGAGGCAGAGGTAGGAGAATAACTGTGAGTTTGAGGCCACCCTGAGACTACATAATGAATTCCAGATCAGCCTGGTCTAGTCTAGAGCAAGACCCTACCTTGAAAAATAAAACAAACAAACAAAAAAAAGAAAACACTAAAATAAAAATACAAGGTGAATAATTATAAGCCTGGATTGCGCAGAATTAATCTGTAGAGGAAAATTTTGGGGGAAAAGCCTTGTAATGTTTTTATTCTGGGAGAGAAATGAGTGTTTTTGATGAAGGAAGATTGACTTTTCAATATTTTGGTAATGTTTGAAAACACAGTTATAAAAACAAAGTGCCATACAAATATTAAACATGCTATTAGAGGGTCTGGAGAGATGGATCCATGGATAAGAGTATTTCCTGTGCCAGCATAATGACCTGAGGAGGCCTGAGAGACCTTTTGGGTTGATCTTGTTGTTCAGCTCTACTAGGTGTATACAGAGAAGCATTTTGAACTCTGGCTGTGTGTGTTTGCTCACTGTTTAGTGGTGTCTCTATGCTATGAGTCTATGGAAGTGATTCAGCTTCTTCTGCCGTTGATGGTGTTTCCCCAGGATTCTGTAAACCTGAAATAAACCAATTCCTGCTATGGGTTAGCTGGGAGGATCTTGTGGCTTGAGTTAATCCACATTAATCATGTATGGGAGAAACACTTCATAAGTGATAGCATGAATTTCCATCACCTCTGAGAGTTTGTAAATTCCCACTGTCTCATTGCTATTCAATAATGACAACTGATCACTGAATGAAGGTGGTGGCAAGATCACTCCCTTGTTACATTTCCCGTGTGACACCATTTGACTATTCAACTCTCCCAACCCCTTGAAGTTTACCTAGTGTGATGGTTAATCTTGATTGTCAGCTTGATAGGATTTGGAAATGATCTAGGAGGCAAACCTCTCTGGCTGTCTGTGAGGGTATTCCCAGAGAGGGTTATCTGAGGTGGGAAGACCCAGCATGAATGTGGGTGGCACCACTCTATGGGCTGGGATCCTGGACTAAATAAGAAAAGTAAAACTGAGTACAGCAGCAGCATTCATTTCTGTCTGCTTCTTGACTATAGATTCAATGTGACCAGCTTCCCGATACTCTTGTTGCCAGGGCTAACAACAGTCTCACCAGCCTGACTCCCCCACCATGATAAAGCTGTGATTCAAAATAAAGACTTCCCTCTTTAACTTTCTTCTATCAATTATTTTCTCATGGCAATGAAAAAAGGAATGTACATTTAGTGTTTTTTAAATGTGTATATATTTATGTGTGCATGAATGTAGTTATGTACATGTCTATATGGGTTCACATGTTCCACGGCACTATTGTGAAGACCAGAGAACAACTTTAGGGTGTTGAGTCTTTCCTTCTACCTCGTTTGGGTCAGGGTCTCTCTTGTTTTTGTTGTTTGAAGGCCAGCTTCAGGATTCTCCTGAATCTGCTTTCCATAGCTACAGGTGCTCTTGGCATTACAGATGCATATGCAATTTTTGCATCTAGCTTTACATGGGTGCTGGAGGTTGAACTCTGCTTGCAGGCTTGCACAGCAAGCATCTTTAACAACTGAGAAAATCTCCCCAGCTCAAACCTAGTATTCTTAGCACCTATGGATAATCTTGGCCTGCATGAAAAAATATATAAGGGACTACCAATAGGCTGTTTTCTAATTCAATTTTTCATTCTATACATAGCAGCTGTCATTCTACTTTTTCAAATAGATTTCCCATTAGGTAGATCAAGATTGTTATTCTGATATATAATTTCTTCTACTAGCCAGGAGAAATTATTCTTTTTTAAATTCTAGGAAAAAGGAGTAGGTTAAACAATCCTCTGAAATGATGCCCCCCAAAAAAATCAGTGTTGTTTTCTTCTTTTGTTTATTTTTGGAAGACATACAATTTTCATTTATTTCAGCAAACTTTTATAAACATGTCAGGAAATTTTAGTTAGACTGTTATGAAAATGAGTTTTCATTCTTCACATATATAGCCTCAATATACTTTTTGATTTTAAAATGACTCCAAATTTGGTTGGTGGGAACTCCTTCAATTTAGCTCCTTTTTTTTTTGACTTGAACCCAGTAGTTTTTGAGTGCTTCTTGACTTCTCCCTTAACAACATGTCCCAGGTTCACCCTACACTTCCAATATCCTATATGTACAAAGAGCCATTTCTCTAGCACTGCTTTTTCTAATAATGAATGGCATGTAAGGTTTATAGTTCCTGGCATTTTTTGTGTCCAAGTGTTCGAGCTTTAGAACACACACACACACACACACACACACACACACACACACACACACACACATAAACACACACACACAGGTTTGTATTGATTGTTTTGATTTAAATTCAATATTGAGGCATTTGTATTGATTTGGTTTTATGCATATGGCTCATTTATATTGAAAATATCTTGGACTGTGTCATTATTTTCTTTACCTATTTTATTATATAAAATGGTTTAAGAGAACAATATATTATTAATACTAATCCCAAAACTATTAAAGGAATTTCTTAACATTTCTTCTCTCCCCTTATAATGTTTGGCCTAGTGATATATGATCAAACTATTGAGATTTAAAAATATTTGAAATAATTATTTTCTTTGGTTATAATATCAATATGATTAGAAACAATTATTTTCAACTTTATTTTTTTATTCTCATTTGCCATTCTGAAAATTTTGTTGTCATTTTTAAATATAGGGGAAAATATTTATGTTATAAACTTAAATTCTTACTGAAATTTAAATTAAATTCTTAGTGAAATAGTGAAATTTCTGAAGACCTATACACAGAATTCCAAATGCTGGGATTTTCAGTTGGTATTTCTCTCTATAGATATTGAACCATGAGTAAACTTTTATAGTAATTATATACTTATAGAAAAATCAGCAAATTCGGATACTTGTATAAAATTATTTTCTTTAGTTTTATCCCTTCCAATTTCTTGCCCAAAAAATCTGGCTTATTTTCATTACATACACTTAGAGGTTTTTAAAGTAGTGACAGAATACCCACTGGAAGGGGAAGCCCAGAACTGGAAGAAAGAGAATGGAAAAAGAATCCACAGGATCTGTCTCATCTTATGAGACAAGGTTGCTCACAGGTTAGACTTGTAGCTGATGTCTTTTTTAGTGTCAGTTCTGATAGGTCCTTTCCTAAGCCAGACTACCATGAAATATTTTAAAATATCATTCCTGTTTGTCCACTTTAGAGATTTTTTCAAATGAAGATTAGTAAAAACAAGCTTTTTTTGAGATGAAAACTTCACAAGGAGTCTGATGAGAAAATCTGAACTGATTTAGTTTAGTTCACATAATTTTATCCAGGAAGATTAAATATAGTTGTTTTGTTGTAAGCTTCTCCCTTGTGTCCATTGATGGAATACATATTTTGTTTTCCTAAAGACAATACAGTTTACATGGTAATACGTCTCTGGCCCTAGCTGAGAATGAGAAAAGATGCTGCTGTAAATTGATTGCCTTGTGTTGCTTCTTTTGATTATACAACAGAGTGATGAAGGTTTTCTTGCAATATGCAATTTAGGTGCACTTCACCTTGGAGGAGGAAAGATGGGCAAGATGACCAAAGAAAGAAATCAATAAAGTATTAAAAAGTATGGGCACTTAAAAAAAAATCTCTGGAGAATGAGCTACCAGAGTAAATTAGCAAGTACAAAAAGCATTTATATGACAATTATAACTTTTCTGCATATGAAAGTGGCACATTACTGTTGAACTTGAGGCCTGGAGATTTTCAGGACATGACCATCATCAGGGTGAGATGCCAGCAGGCTTTAGCCACAATGATGGACAATATCTGCTTGAGCCATTTGGTAGTTTCTGTTAGAATGGAAATGACCACGAGAGACCACTCTGAAAGGAAAGGTTTTAATAGGAGGAAAAGCGAGCGACTGGGCATTTTTCACCAAGGGTGGCGAAAAAGCGCACCAGGCAGGTTTAGATCAGGGCTTTTAAGGGGAAAACGTTCAGGTTGGGGTCTGGTTGGTCACATGAGGTTGGTTGGAGGGCTCAGGGGGTCACATTCTCTCAGGATCAGGAGGGATCTGGAGGGACAGTCCCTCGGGGCCAGGTATGGCTCTTGTTTAGGGAGGAAGTCTTTAACAGTCTTTATCTTTGACTCTTGAGCCAGGTGTGGCTCTTGTTTAGGGAGGAAGTCTTTATCAGTCTTTATCTTTGACTCTTGATGATACTGAGGCTGGTTTGGGAAGAGGATCAGGATGTAGCCTGAATTCCAACCTTACAGTTTCTAGTTTGCAGGTGAATCTATACATGCCTGACATAGTGATATAAACATGCACTTTTAATGGAAGTAATTTCATCAAAATCATAGGCAAAGGCAACAATCAAAACAATAAATGTGGGGTTTAAGGGAAATGAGAATATTCTCTCATTTTACATAAGGTTGTTAGTAGGTACTGTTCCATTTAAGATTTTTCAAATTAATAAATATACTTTAAAGAGAGAAATCACATACATAACTATAAATTTATCAGAGAAAGCTAAGACATTGAAAAGATAATACAATGTAATAAAGGAAAATATATAGTAAATGTCAAGAGAAATAAGTACTATGAAAGAGTATTATTAATTAAATGAATTTGTTTTATCATTACATGTAAAAGAACAAAATTATCCACTGAAAATAAAGGTCTGATTTGGGTATTTCATTATTTATTTATTCACGTATTTTTAAGGTAGTATACATAGTAATGGGTTAATTAGGGCATTTTCCTATACACTTTGCTTTTTTTGATTGTCCTCCACTTTCCTCCCTTGCTAACTCTGGAGGAATGAGCTCCACTCTGTTTTCATGTCATATATCCTCTTTTTCACCTTCCCCTTTCCTGGTCATTCATGGTCCCTTTTCCAGCTTTGTGGATGTAGCACCTTTAACTGAGCATTGTTTAGAACTACATGGGCTTGATGCTGTTCTTCCTGCATAACCTAGTGCACTGGCTGTTCTTCTATACTTTGGAGAGCCATCGTCTTTTACTGGATTTTAGCTGCAAGGCTGAGAAGTGATGCACAATGACTGGCTTCTATGGTGTTCTCTGTTCTGTTTTCACTCAGTGTAGATGGGTTGGTCCCAGGTACTAGAAGCTGGTGGAGCAAACTCAAGGACACTAATTCCATCTGATCATGTTTCTGGTCTTCATTCTCACAAAGCTGCTCATGATCCATGCTTGTCATATTAACTATTCTTGTTCAGAGACCAGAACAGGACCACTGCCCAACTGGAGTGCTGGGCCTTTAAGTTGAGGCCCTGCTTGTGCCACATCAGAGGAGAGGTTCTGGTCTGAAGGAAGTGCCTGATTGTATCCCATTGAGTGTCCACTTTTCTCCATGCCAGTCATGTCTGATATCTTTTCCTCAGCATGACAAAGAAGTGAAGACTTGATACTAGAAATGTGTTTCCTGTTATTCATGCTTCTGGTTGATTTTCTAAATTAAGATGCTGTGAGGAGCCCCAGGCCAGATATACCTAACTCTATTGACTATTGGAAACTGCATGTAAGTAAAAGGTCCTGGTGGGCTTAGAGTACCCCCATGGATCTTGAAAATAAACTGCTTTACAAAGCAACTTGTCTAACCAGTAGCCCTCACCTAAGCTTGCCTCCCCAGCCATCTGGCCAGACTTCCGTATAGATTTGAAATGAGGAAGTTTGACGGGACTTGGAATTTTGTCTCCAGCAACGTGGGGGACAATGGTCCTTTTCTCATCCCAGCCCAGGCAGTCAGCAGAATATTGAGTGAGCACAAAGGAAACCCTTTCTTGCTATCTTCCACCTAAAGAAAAAATTCTAATGTCAATGTATTGCTTGCCTTTCTGTCTCACCAGACTGTGTTTCCAATGACATTTCCACCACCTTGTGGCAGACACCATTGGCACATCTGACACAGAGGGGCCCCCTAAAGAGTAAAAGATAGGAGCAGGTACTCTGATGTTCTGGGCATGGTGACCTAGGGGGTCTTGCAACAAGCCCAGGGGTTTATTGGTCTGAGGTCTTTGGTTTGATGCTAGTCTGGTGTCAAATGAGAACCTTCACTTAGATGAAAATAACATAAGAGAATGTTTCCCTGAAAAAAATCAGAATGATTAAAAATTAAAGAAACATGGGAAATGTATTAGGCAGGTGCAAAACAAACAAAGGCTTAATGGAGGTTAATAAGCATTACTTAGGACAATAGAGGTCACTGAACAATATTGAAGACTAAAATATGCAATGAAGATATCCATGTCAGAAGCCATGATATTATGGTTAATACATCAAGAAATGTTTCTGAGAGATCAGGTGCACACAAAAAGTTAAAGATATGTAGAATTTAGCAGCTAACTCTTCCTCACATATTTTGTCTTTCTCAGTAAAATAACTTCTTTATTGTTGGCAGCATTAGTGTGCCACAGTCCTTGAAAATGGAGTTCAAGGAAGGGTGAGTAATATAATTGATGGGTATGGTTTTCTTGAAAAGTTCTTAAGGGAAACTGACTCAGTTGGGAGACTAGTGGCCTTTCATGTTCCTTTTTCTTTCTTTCTTTTTTATTTCGTGTTCCTTTTTCTTTCATGATCTAATGTTAAGTATTGTCCACATCTTTGGGTCTCCATTGCAAACCACGGTCCACCTTCCAATGGCTTCACTTGCCAACCAGGGATTCCACGCCCTGTTCCAAATACCGCATCTCAGCAGCGGCTCCTGGAACCATGTGCACTTCACGACCCACTCCACGCATGCATTCCTCATGCTTCCAAAGGCAGTACCAGGTATGCAGGACACAGCCATGTTGTTAATTCAGG
>PVHP010055837.1:0-10040 GCA_004024765.1 Zapus hudsonius
AGACAGCCCATGTTACATGGTCACATCAGCAGGAAATAGAGAATTTCAGAGGGCCAAGTGGGTTGGACTATAACACTGATATCCTGGCAAAAGATGAGCCACACCAGACCTACCATGCAGGATCCTCATGGAACCCCTCAGAGAGTGGTGGGATAAGCAAGAGACTTATAACCACAGCCAATCAGTCAACCCAGGATGAGACAGCAAGACAGACACCAACGATTTTCAACACAACCTAAAGCAAAAGTACAGAGGCACCTAAGACCTCAACAATAATGCAGCCTTAATACTCACCCACCATGACTCAGGGAACTGAGCGGAAGAGGGGGGCAGACAGATTATAAGACCCATGGTGGAGAAGAATGTCCAGAGACATGGCCCCCCTCAGTAACAACATACAAAGGGGGGCGGAACCAGGTTGACTCCTAGGCTATCCATACCCCATGGATTGATCCAGACTGCCCAAGGAGGAAGATATCCAGCTGATTGGGGACAAGGAAGAGGGAAATCGGGGAACTGGGGACACCAACACATTATTTGCTCATTCAGTGTATCTAATTATGGATAATAAAGAAAAAACCAGGACCCACCTTTAGTGACACACCCTCCAGCAAGGTTCCACCTCCTAAAGGTTCCACAGACTTCCCAAACAGCACCACCAATTGGGGAGGGGAGAGAAGGGAAGAAGGGAAGGGAAGGGGGAAGGGAAGGGAAAATGCCTAAGGCCACTCATTCAAATCTGAGACTGGCCTGAAATTCCCCAGCAGGCCTGGCCTACAGCCCTAGGTGGGAGTCCTGCCCCCTCCTTGAACCTGGGCCTCCCTCCATCTTCCCTCTTTTCCTTCTTTCTTTCCTACACAGCTCCAACTCAGACTAGCCCCTCCCTGTGTGTCCCCAGAGTAAACAGAAGAGCCTGCAGAGAGGAGCTTGGCAGTGTGGGAAGAGCCCTCACACTGTCATAGGTCGGACCCTTCCTTTCATTTCCCCTGAGGTTCCCTTGGGCCCATCTTGGGAGTACAGTCAGTGCAGACGGAGGAGGGAGAGTGAGATGGAGACCCAGAGAGAGAACAAGGCAGAGCCATGATGGGGAGACATACAGTGACGACTGACCATAGAGACGTGCACACATGGACAGAGATGGGGGAAGATACAGACAGTCAGGGATGGGGAGGAAGAGAAGAGACCAAAACATAGTTGACAGTCACACAGAGAGCAAGGTGCTGAGAGACAGTGACAGCAACACGGGGAGTGACCCAGGAACCCAGGCAGCCATGGACAGTGGTGTCCAGCCTCAGCCTTGCCTCTGCGCAGTAATAGGATCAGCCAAGTCTCCAGTCTCCCAAGGGAACTGCCCAGCCATTCATCCTGTGAAACACCCTTTCCTGCCCCTCCCCCACTCACTTTCTGATACAGTGGGCAGTGGTGAGCACCCACTGAGGGTGCACCAGGGCACCCCTGCAGAGGAATACATCGTGATAGTACATAGCCACTTGACAGGGTTAAGAATGTTTCCCACATTCCCAGCCTCCTATGATCCAGGACTGGATGTAGGGTGGGGTGCCTATTAAAAGAGGGTGAGGAATCAGAGGTGTAGGGTTGACCGAAGAAGCCCATGGCAGGGTGAAGAGGTACATTTGCTGTGTATCTGAAGAGACGTAGACACAGAGGACTTGGGACTGGGGATGCCAGGGAATGTGAGCAAGGAATGTTGGGAAGATTTCTGGAGTTGTCTGGGTTGCTTGAGATTATGGGAAGGGTTGATCCTGGGTATGGAGACTTTATTCTCTGAAAGTCCAGCTGACCCCAAGAGCAGGAGTCCCCAAGATTCCATTATGGCAAGTGTGGGTCTAGGGGTTTGGTTCATAGGGGATGCTTTGGAGAGGAGACTGTGGT
This sequence comes from Zapus hudsonius, assembly GCA_004024765.1. NCBI lineage: Eukaryota > Metazoa > Chordata > Mammalia > Rodentia > Dipodidae > Zapus > Zapus hudsonius. Next base: position 1,894 of record PVHP010055837.1, read on the forward strand.
AGGGACTTGGGTTTGGAGATAGGAAAAGATGACATAGAAAACAGTACTGTGTCTCCATAACCCAGCGGCTAGAAAGGGAAAGGGTTGGTGGGGGCTGAGACCTCAGCCTGTGCAAAATTTTAAGGTCTTTATAGTTCTGAAAAAGACTCAAGGCTTTGGATATAGGACTGAGAATGCAGAGAAGCTTGTATAAGTCACTGGGGTATGGATGGATTTGGGACCTCAGAAGCCAGGCCACAAGGCCATAAAGAACTACAGAAGGGAAGGATTCTGAGAGGTCAGAGACCTGGGGAGCAGGAGAAGCCCTTGGGTGAGTTGGAGAACCCCGAAGAGATAGATAGAGATGTTCCAGGATTGGTCCTTTGGTAATGGGTTAGGGAAGAGGAGGAAATTTCATGGCATGGTGGGGAGAGGTACCTAGTGAGGAAATAGGGGCTGTGAAGGGTTTCACTAGACGAAAACTCTGGGGAAGGATTTGGGGGGCAGGGAGGCTGGAAGTGGTAGGAAAGGGCCCTTCCCCCTTCCATATCCTCCTTCCTGCTCACCAGTTTCTCCTGGTCAATAAGTCTGGGAAAGGATTGCAAGACTCTGATACTCTCTGATGGAGCTGCCTGCAAGGGGTATTGTGTGCTCCAGAGATGGGGCCTAAAGTGAGAGACCCTGCCTCAAAAAAAGAAGGAGACGGACAGCCAGGCGTGATGGCACACGCCTTTAATCCCAGCACTTGATGGGGGCAGAGGTAGAAGGATCGCCATGAGTTTGAGGACAGTCTGAGACTACATAGTGAATTTCAGGTCAGTCTGGGTTAGAGTAAGACCCTACCTTGAAAAAACAAAAAAAAGGAGGAGGAGGAGAAGGAGGAGGGAGATAGAAGAAGGAAAAGAAAAGGAAGAGGAGAAGAAGGAGGAGGAGGAAGAGAAAGAGAAAGAAGCTGGGGAGGCTCAGTTGTGGTAGATGAAGGGTTTTAGCAAGTGTGAGATTGTCCTGTAAGGTAGGGTGATATGCATATTATTTGGGGGGAGAAATTATTTTGAGTATTAATTTGAGAAGAAATTCTGAACAGAACTCTCAAGTTTTTGTCTTTGGAACAAAACATATGTATTGGTGGGCTGCCTACCAAGAATGTTAGGCTAGACCTAGGGGGAGTAATGACCACCGCTGTCTGGCTAAATGGATAAATTATGCCCACCAAACTACCCTCTAACCACCTATGTTTCTGCCCAGATATTCATACAGCCCTCACTTTTGGTTAGAGGAGCTTCTCTTTTCAGATGGCGGTGACCACTGGGGTGACTCAAAGCTCACCATAGTGCTGTAAAAGAGCGACATGGAGTGTCAGGCACTGAGACATCTCTATCACACCCCCTCCAAGGCTCAGGGACCATTGCCAAAGAGATGGCAGAAAGAATGTCAGAGACAAAGGAAGGAGAGGAGTACTTCTGGCTGTCTTTCAGACACAAAATGGCCTTAATATTGATGACCTCACAATGCCTGACACTATCTGCACAAGACCTGCATAGTAGGAGGAAAAAATGATGACATCAACACAGAAGAGAGACTAATTGGAAAGAAGAAGGGATTCGGTGGAGAGGGGATTTGGGAGGGGAAAAATAGAGGTGGTGGGAGAGAATTATCATGGTTTATTGTCTATATTTTTTTTCCTTTTTTTCCAAGGTAGGGTCTAACTCTAGCCCAGGCCCACCTGGCATTCACTATGTAGTCTCAGGGTGACCTTGAACTCATGGCATTCCTTCTACCTCTGCCTCCTGAGTACTGGGATTAAAGGCATGCACCACCATGCCTGGCTTTCTTTTACTATTATTTTTTTGTGAGGAAGGAGAGATAGAGAAGAGAGAGAGAATGAGAACACTAGAGCCTCTTGCAAATGAATTTCAGATGTATGAGCCACTTTATGCATCTGGATTTATGTGGGTACTAGGGAATTGGGCCCAGATCAGCAGGCTTTGCAAACAAGTGTCTTTAATCACTAAGCCATCTCTCCAACCCAGCTATTTCTTTCTTGATGGATACCAAGGTTGGTTCTTTAACTTAGCCATTGTGCATAATACTATAACCAGCAGTTCAGACTCCAGCTTCGACCTCTCTCAAGTCCCAGGCTTTCTGAACCCTAGTCACACACCCTCATGATCTGCCTCAGCACGGTGTGTGGCAGGGTGTGACTGACAACACTCACTCAACCCAGTGATACAACAACAATCCTCATCCAAAGCCACAGAATACAATCCATTTTAATCAAATCCACCTCACACAGCCCCCATCCACCTCAACCCCCCTACCTCACACAGCCCCCATCCAACACAACCCACCCACCTCACACAACCTCATTCTTCATATATCCTCTCCCAATTCCTGCAGTGGTATGTGACTTTTAAAAATAAGTCGTTGTTGGGGGCTGGAGAGATGGCTAAGTGGTTAAGGCATTTGCTTGCAAAGCCTAATTTTCAGGTTCAAATCCCTAGAACCCGTGGAAAGCCAGATGCACCAAGTGGAACGTGCATCTCGAGATCATTTGTAGCAGCAGAAAGCCCTAGCACACCCATTCTCTCTCTCTCTTTCTCTCTCTCTCTCTCTCTCTCTCTCTCTCTCTCTCTCTCTCTCTCTCTCTCTCTGCAAATAAAAATAAGTCATTGTGATCTCTAGCCTTTTTGTTATTTTGAGACAGGGTTTCTCTCTCTTTTGCCCAGGTTGGCTTTGAACTCATAGCAATCCTCCTACATCAGTCTCCCAAGTGTTGGAATTCCAAGGGTAGGTAAGCCACTACACACACAGCTTTCTGTTGTTGTTTTAATATTTATTTATTTAGTTAGGGCTTTGCAGACAAAGGCCATCTCTCCAACCTGGGAATTGAGTCTTTAAGCTGTGTTTTATTCAGAAAGCTGGCACTCTGAGCAGAGGGTGAATCAACATGCCAAAGATCTGTCTTCCTGATCTTTCTCGTTAGCATTTTATAGGGAAGAAGGAGAAAGAAAGGCAACATTCAAAGTTCAGTCTTTTCCTTCCGACCAGGTGACAGTGTGTATGTTTCTTGTCTCTGTGGATCACAGTGCTTCTCTGCTTATCTTCTTCTCTCCATGTAGCAGGGAAGGATTCTGTCTTCCCCTCATGACAGTCCCTCTGGGTAGCAGGGGAGAGTTCACATCCAAGGCCAACTTCTCTCCTGAGCCTCCATTCTGATGACATTTGAATATAAAATGTGCCCCAAACCTCATGTGTGAATACTTAATCCCTAGATGGTAGCACTGTTTAGGAAGGCTGTGGAACCTTTAGGAGGTAGAGCCTTGCTGGAGGAAGTGGGGGTGGGCCTTGAGGTGTTATGATGGTGTTCACCTCTATGTGCTCTCTCTACTTCCTCCCTGCTGATGTGATGGTGTGATATCTGGCTGGCTGTTCCTGCCTTGGCTTTGCAGGACATGAGTGACTTCCCCTCAGACATGTAAGTGTAAGATCATTCCTTCCACTAGCTGCTTCTGGTCAGGTATTTTGTTTGCAAGAGAAATTAATTGATACAATATCTAAAGTAAAGATTGACTAAAAAATAAATTAATAAAATATTAGCAGTGTGTACATTCCAAGCTGGTTCTAAGTTATACATATAGGCTCCTCCCTACAAAATGAAGTAAAAATAGGCTCCTATTGTATAGAATATAAAGTGTCTCACCATTGTGCTCCAATCAGAAATAGCTTTGTCACAATTATGACTCCACCCAATCATGGGGCGTCACCAGCTAGACAGAGGCCACATGTATCTCAGCATTGTCTAGTTCTCAGGGCCCCAGCAGTGCATGGCTGTGAGCACCCACTGTGAAGGTACCAAGAAGTATGTCCCTGAAAATAAAAGAACATTAGGAGGGCTGTGGATATTGCTCAGTGGTTAAAGTGCTTCCCTGCAAAGTCTGATGACATGGGTTCGATTCCCCAGATGCACAAAGTGGCACATGTGTCTGGAATTTGTTCGTAGCAGCTGGAGGCCCTGGCACACCTGTTCTCTCTCTTTGTCCCTGATGGACATGTTATCTTTGTACGGGGGGTGGGGTGGGACTGCCCTCCTCTCTCATTCATGATGACATGTTGATGGGCTCAATCTTGTGCAGATAATGACAGCCACTTATGAGGTCATGAACAAAAAGCCACCGGGTGTCCAGAAGACAGCATTCCAAAGCTCACCACTCCATCTTTTGGCTCTTACATTCTTTCCACTGCCTCTTCCACAGTGTTCTTTGAGCCTTTGAGGGCGTGATAGAGATGTCATATTTAGTGCTGAGAACTCAATAGTCACTCATTCTCAGCACTTCAAGTTTTTTTTTTTCATCCCCCCTGTGGTCCCCGCCATCTGCAGAAAGAAGCTTCTCTGACCAAACTCGAGAGCAGCACTCAGCTATGGGCATAAATGCGAACACACAGAGGACATTTTGATGGTCAAAACGTATTTAACCAAATAATAGTAATAGCTTCCCCCTTAGGGCTTATGACCTTTCCAGCCAGAGATTTTTGGCTAAGTTTTCAGCCCCAGTTATGAATCCCTGAATATAGTGGGCCTCGAATCCAACCACAGAGAAGATGTTCACTCTAGAATAGTAACAGGTCACTATAGCACCAGTGGGCACACCTTGCCTGGCTGGTCAGTTGGGTAGCTCACAGAGTCCACTGCTGGTTAAGATTGTTAATGACTTCTCTCCCCCAGCGGCCTGCAGAGCACTTTCCAGTACTATGACAGATGGTGAGTGAGGATGAGATTTCTCGGGATGGACACTTTATCTTTATTAGCCTGACTGAAAACAAACTGTCTCTGAATAGATGCTGTATTTATTGTCTTAAACAGTAACAGCATCCGTTATCTGAAGACATCACCTTTATTGCAGGACAGTAAGCACACCTGACATTTGCAGATGTCATCCCACAAGGCTGCCAGCTGGGCATGCGTCCTTGAAGGAGTCTAAAAGGGGAAAGTGGAAATGCGTGGGCTTAACAGACACAGAGCTCAAGATCAGCCTTGGAGACCTGTCTCCCCAAAACTGTTCACCTGAGCCTTCCCCCAAATCGGGGCACCTCAACAGGGCACCATAAAATACCCTCTGGCCACACCCCACCTTTCCAGGGTAACCAGGGCTGTCAGTTCAACTTCCAACAGTGTCTGCACCAGCCACTGAAAACCCAGATGAGAGCAGGGTCAGGATCTGTGGGGCTCAGCTGGGATCAGGACCCTGGGTGGGTCTGGGAAAGACCCGATGCCTGGGCTCTGAAGGAGAAAGAGGCTAAGCCAGGCTCTGGTGAGGAGAGGTGTGGGTGCTGGGCTCTGAGGTCCCTAAGGGAGACATTGGTAAGAAGTCATCTCCTGTAGTTCTGATGTGGAAATGGTCCAGGGCATCTAGGGATCCTCCATCCTGAGACAAGAGCTCAAACCCCAGGGGTTCAGTTCTAGGTATGTGTGGCTGGATGCTCCAGATGCCTGGGGTTGGGGGGACTGAGACCAGTGAATCCAGGATCTGGAGTGAAGGTCGTGGGGTGTCCAGGTTCCCAAAGGGGTGGGGGACCAAATACTGCTGTGATATGATCTTTCCTTCTACTCCCAGCTCCTCGAAGGCTGAGTCCAGACAGCACAGTGTGTGTTTGTGCAAAGTCCCAGAGTGCTGTGGACTTTATCCTAGGTCATCCAGAAACCACTCTAGGAGGCACACACTGACAGCCACACCACCCCTCCAGTAGTCCTCATGCACCTCCCAGGCCAGTGCCAAGCCCTGGAATTCTCTCCTCTCCCTGAGCAGGCTGCGTGGTGCCGGGATGGACTCTGGGTTCAGACAAAGAGCCAAGGGACCTGGTTGACAGTTTGAGAAATGGCTTGTGTCACCAGTGATGAAACCTCTAGGATTTGAGGACAGAAGGAGGGGTGTGCCCTTAGAGGTATCATTTAATTCCACTGGCTTCCCAGGGCTCACAAATTTGTTACACTGTACTGAAATCACACAATCTCAGCCACATCTAGAACAGACAGAGGGAAACATGGGGATGGAGTGGGTGTGAGATGGGGATGCAATACGAGGTCTAGGTTGGGACAGAAGACAAAGATCAGTGAGAATGGAGAAGTGAGTCAGAATTGGTGAGACCTGGGGGGCAGGACTTGCTTTGGCTGGAGCCGAGACTGACAGTGCCAGGATTTGGGGGATGTGCTGGTATGGGGATGCGCTGGTCTGGGGGATGTGTTGGCTCTAGCGTGGAATGAATCTGTGTTATTTTCTTGGTTTTTATTTAGTATTTCTGAAAACTTCCAGAAGTTCTGCAAACCAGGTTGATGTGGGAAGCCTCTATTTCATGTCATATTTCCAAACATCCATTTATGATGATGCCTGAGTAGAGGATGTATCAGATGTTGACCTGAGGAGATCCCTCTACTCATGTCTCTGGTCTGCAGTGGGATGTAGTCCCACCTCCATCTCCCTCACAGTGCTTCCCATTTACTTGTTTTTTTAATATTTTATTTTATTTGTGTGTTTATGAGAGAGAGAGAGAGAGAGAGAGAGAGAGAGAGAGAGAGAGAGAGAGAGAGAGTATGCCAGGGCCTCTTGCCAATGCAAACAAACACCAGATGCATGCACCACTGTGTGCATCTAGTTTTACATGGGTCCTGGGGATTCAAACCAGGCCCTTCTGGTTTTGCAAGCAGGCGCCTTAACCACTAAGCCATCTCCCCAGCATCATCTCCCCTATATTTACTTTCCTCTTGCTTAGGAAAGGTGAGTGTAGGATCAACTTCTTTAGGCATGGCTGGGGCTTAAGCCTTATGACCTTTTCTGGTTTTGTGGAAGAACTGGAAATACCAATATATCAGGGATCCCTGAACTCTGAGAGAGGTGACAATGGAGGTGGCTAGGGGTTTGCTCCTGATTCTCTTTGGTGACCCTCAGTGTATGTGATTTGAAATGTCATTTAAGACACTGGGGAAATGGCTCTGGAATAAAGCACTTACTGGAGTTCAGTTCCCAAGTGGCACCCTTGTAAATGCTGAAGTGGATGTGGTGGCCCATCTGTAGTATTAGTACTCAGGAAATGGAGACAGAGGATTCCTGGGCAAGTTGGCCAGGTAGACTCGCCAAAAGACAGGACTGGATTCAAGTGAGAGAACTGCCTCAATAAATAAAATTGAGAGCAACTGGCAAAGACACCCCACATGAAATTCTGGCCTTCTCACTCACCTATTCACATAACATAACATAAAATAAAATGTCATTTAAACTTGAGGCATATAGGCCAGGCTCCTGAGATCCAAGCCTTTTTGGATTTTGACAAAGATGCTCTTGACCCGGAGGACAGGATACAGGGACACCTACTGCAGAGGTCACAGATCTCAAAATGACAGGCAGTCAGGGAACCCTGTGTTCTTTGCACAGGGCTTTGCCAGGGGACTTGGCCTGAGAGCCCCGTTTCAGGACTGGGCAGGTGGATCTGTGGGGCCCCTTCTCTTATGATGAGAAGAAGCGATAGGTTAAGGGAGGTCGAGGCTGTGTGCGAGAGTGCACAAGCCTGAGAGTTCTGAATATGGAGGCTTCAGCTGCAGGGACTTTAGACGTCAGAGGCTCAGAGGCTGGGAGACGCTCCTTGGTAAAGTGCCTTCTGTGCAGGCATGAGGACCTGAGTTCAGATCTCCAGCAAACCCATAAAAGCTGGACACAGTGTTGCATGCCTGTAACCCCAATGCAAGGGAGGAGGAGATCAGAGGATCCCCAGAACTTGCTGGTTAGCTTATCTGGCTGATTTGGTGAACTTCAGGTTCAGTGAAGAGCCCTGTCTCAAAAAATAAGATGGAAGACTGGAGATGAGCTTGCTTGCAAAGCCCTATGGCCTGGAATCAATTTCCTGGTGCCCACAAAAAGCCAGATGCACAGAGTGGTGAATGTATCTGGAATTCATTTGCAGTGGCAAGAGGCTCTGGAGCTCATATTCTCTCTCTCTCTCTCTCTCTCTCTCTCTCTCTCTCTCTCTCTCTCTCTCTCTCTCTCTCTAGTAAATAAGTAAAATATTTATTCCAAAATATAAGGTAGAGAGTGATTGAGGTCAACCTCTTGCTTCCACATATACAAGAACACACATACATATGTTCACACACATGAGCACACACACACTCAAAACAGTTG
>PVHP010055838.1:0-10027 GCA_004024765.1 Zapus hudsonius
CTACGTTTTGCCCCTTAAGAGACAAGTCACTGAGTCTCTCTGCAGGTAACTCTTTTTTCATCTGTAGGGGGTGATGCTGTTACCTGTGGGAAAGAAACCAGACAAAACGAATAGAGGCTTGGTTGGCACTGGGCACACAAGCAGTGGCAGGTGGGGCTCAGCAGATTCCAGGTGGTTAAAGGGGCTTTCATTCCAGACCCCACCCTGTACCATGTGATGACCACCTCACTCACTGTGTCAGGGCTAACATGACAATCTTTTCCTACATTGCTTTGTCTGTACTTTGTATTTGTACAAAGATTGAGCAGCAAAACTCCCCAAAGCTTCCTATTATACTGAAGTAAAGTTTTAAAGGAAGGAAGGAAGGAAGGAAGGAAGAAAGAGAGAGAGAGAAAGAAAGAAAGAAAGAAAGAAAGGAAGGAAGGAAGGAAGGAAGGAAGGAAGGAAGGAAGAAAGGAAGAAAGGAAAGTCAGAAAGAAATCACCATCCCAAAAATGTTGAACAGGAAAATATGTTGTTTTAGATGAGCTGCTGACACAGTACTTTCTGGGATCTGAACCACTGATTCAGGAATAGATGCCTGGTGCAATGAGCTATAGTAGTGATCCTTCTATAGTTCAATGTGTTATCCTGGTAAAGATTAGTGAATTGATATTTCAATGACTAGACTTGCAATGTGAGCCACAGCCTCTCATAGCGATTGCAGAGCTAGGCATTACCAATGGCAAGCTCCTCTCCTTGTCCCATTTTTGTCTCAAGCACTGGTCTGAGTATTCCATGCCTTGTCCCCAGCAGTGGGTCCGACGGGCAAGAACTTACCCCTGTCAGCCGCAAGGATGAGAAACAGCTGCCTCATGCCATTAACACACTCTCCGCATCACTTACCTTCCCACAAAGCTGAGGTAGAACCAGATGGAAAGAACATGTGTTTTTGGCACAGAGGAACAATAGCTGGAGTGTAGTGCTTACTGCTAAACAATGGCCTGAAGTTTGGCTGAGTTCCCTGCCTTGGGCTCTTGGCAGCATGCTGCCTGCAAAACAAAGGTTTGGTATGATGTCCTCTCTTGCTGGTGATATTTTAGAAAACAATTTACATTCCTTAGGCTTAGAAAGAGGGTATAAGAGTTCATAGTAACGAAAGACCCAAAATCCAGACCCTCAACTCTCCATCGCTATGAAATTTGGGGTTGCCCAATGAGGTCTACTTGTTCACAAGACAGAGTAATTATTATTATTATAACACAAACACCTTTCTTTGGCTGAGTTAAGCCAGGTTTTATATGTGGTTAGATGTGTATTTATGGTGTGTGATCTATGCCTGTGTTTATTTTGCAATGCTTGAACTGACAGGTTAACACTTCAGTCCTCTATCAAGCCATGAACTACCTGAGCTATTGTGGATGAGTAGGGATGTCTGCAACTCCCAATATTCTCATCTTTACTATGAGGATAGGAATCATGATAGCTATCTCCCAAAAACATTGCTTATTAGGATCCAAGCAGATCAATGTGTGAGCATGTTTTGCACACTTCAACAGGAGGTGTGTTCATCAATGGGGAATGGTGGAGCTTGGACAAATAAGGCTAGGTAAGGTCATATCTCTAATATGCATTTTTGGGGGGTAGTTAATAATAATTTTCCAATAGCTGGAGTATATAATTCTCCAATGATCCAGAAAAAAATAAATAAATGTGGGGCCCAAGTACATTGTCTTAGTCAACCACACGCCACTGGGATGACTCTCCAAACCAGGCACAGTTTATGGGAGGGAAGGATTTATTGATTCTACAGATCCTGGGGAAGTTCCATAACAGCTAAAAGGCTTCTCCCCTTTCACAGGTCCAAGCAGAGAGAGAAACTCATCACCAACACCATGCACCAAATAGCAAACAGGCAGGGGGCTAAGGAAAGAAATATTCCCTTTTATATAGCCTTAGTGAGTAGTCTTGCAAACCTATCCCAGACTTAATGGCTTCCAGAGTCTCTGGTATTTCCTTCCAGCACTGCCCACACAGGAAGTGATGTTAATTACTGCCTTCCCTTAGCTTCTTGACATACTGCCCCCTACTGAGAGGCTGCCTTCCTATAAACATCCTCAGAGACCCACCCAATATAATATAAAAGACCAAGTTGACAACAAAACCTAACCATCACATACATTTGGAAAGAAATCAAGAAGGCAAACTCTCATCATTGATTAAAGAAAGAGGCAAACCAACATCAAGATTGGTTTTCCTGGACTGGTTGTGAAATCGCCTCTTTTTTTTTTTTTTTTTTTTTTTTTTGAAATCGCCTCTTTTTATCCCATAAGCAGACATCCAAATAAATGAATTTCCTTAAGAGTAGTCATACAGATTTCAATCATTATGTCTGCTCATCAAATTATTTAGAAAGGATATAGTATATTAAAATTGAAAAGGAAAGAGCCTCAAGATGCAGAGAGGTGTAAATTAGTTTGTTACAAACTGTTGAGCTATAAACACATCCTGTGATTAAATTGAGTCATATTTAGCTCACCTTGATTTTCATTTGTTGAGTAATGATAATGTTGATGGCAAGCATTCCATGTGATCAGAACTAATATTATTTATTGGAGGATACTTTGAGCTACTTACTTTGCATAGATCTTCAGAAACTCATAAGTTACCTCAGTGATGCTGGGAGTTCAGTAAAGCACTGTTCCCACTTCACAGGTGATTAAAGTGAGGAATAATGATACAGTCATTTGCTCAAAGTCACACAGAATGATCTGGCCAAAATTGGAATGAGATACATTTGTTCTGATAAGGAAGCAACACCTTTGAAATTATTCTGTGACACTGGTTGTAGATTTCAATGTCAGTGATAATAAGAAAACACCTTGAGGTAGCAGCCCTCAAACCTCCATATAGTCCAACTTCAGCCTACCTACACTGACTAGAAGCTTCCAATGTCATGTGTTCTTTAAATATTTTATATGCTGGTCAGCTGCAGAGCAGTAAGCCTACAGTGTATGTGAGGACTTGAGGAATTATATATATATACCCCCAAATATCATATGCACCTCAATTCCTTTCTCCCCTTTGTCAGACAATCAAACCTCAGTGCTTTGCACAAAATAAAAAAATAAAAATAATAATAATAAAAGCCAGTTGTCTGTTCATCAATGGAAGGAATTTCTACTTTCTCCTTCAGAGGATTATGCTAATTTCTGCCAAAGGGAAGGTTCTTGGAAGTTATGGCCAGGATCAAAGGCTCCATGACTCATGTGTACACTCATTGGGTGGTGAACTATATGCCCATTGGCACATAAGGATGCTGAGGACAATTTGGGGGCTGGAAAATGTGTGAGAAATTGGCCGCCTGCACCTGGAAGCAGCTTCTTTTTAATAAACCATTTCTGTTTAATTAAAATGAAGGATGTTCGATTTGATGCAATAAAATGATTGAAACCAGCAAGTGTTAATTTTACAACTTACAAGGAATGGATTATTCTGCATGCCTGGCTCACACTCTTGGTTATCATTGTACTTTCGGTCTATAATGATGAAGTTTGACTAAAGACAAGTGAGGTTGTTTCTTTTTAGCATTAGTTCTTTTATTTCATTGTTAATTACCAGCCAACATGACTCCTTGTCTCTCCACCATGAAATAATAAATATAGGAAAAAAATCAGCCTCTATATAGAACAAGTTCACTTATGTCCCAATATTTGGCTTCCTTTAACAGGGTTCCTCTGCCCAAAGAGATCTATCTTTGTTGCTTAATACCCCACAGTTACATTTGCAACTTCTCCTGTTTCCCTCTTTAATACTTGAACACAGTGTGGCTTTCTTTCATGATTATATATATATATATATATATATATATATATATATATATATATATATATATATACTTTAAACAGTTAGAATTGAACATATCTTTCTTCTGGGGTTTTCACATTCATTTGGATGATTGTGGAAGCTTAGAAGGTTTTCAACAAAAGTAAAACAAAACAAAAACTCAAGTATAGAGGCTTGTTTACCTAGCATGCACAGGCCAAGGAATAGATTGCTAGAAGCGTATAAGCAAAAGGACAAACATCTAGATTTCTTGAGCTGGGGTGTGATTCTCAGTAATAGAGATCTTGTCTAGTGAGCATGAGGGTTAGATCCTCAATACTAGAAAGAAAGAAAGAATGAAAGAAAGAAAGAAAGAAAGAAAGAAAGAAAGAAAGAAAGAAAGAAAGAAAGAAAGAAGGAAGGAAGGAAAGAAAGAAGGAAAGAAAGAAGGAAAGAAAGAAGGAAAGAAAGACAGTTTAACGGTTTTCTGAGGTTAGAAAGACTTTCCCCACAATGTTATCACTTTATTTTTTAATATTCTTATTTGAGAGAGACAGAGAGAGAGAGAGAGAGAGAGAAAGAGAAAGAGTGTGTTCATCTCTGCATATGCCAAGATCTCTTGATGCTGTGAACAAATCCAGACTCTGTGCATCTGTCTTTATGCTGGTACTGAGGATTCAAACCCAGGTCATTGGGCTTTGGAAGCAAGTACCTTAACTACTGAGCATTCTTTCCTGGCCTGTTGCTCTCTTTTTGGTTATTTTGAAGCTAATTTTCTTGTTAGTCAAGGTGAACTGATGATAAATATTTTACCTTCTCAATGATTTCTGACTCCACAAAAGTTCTGACTGAATTTTTAATCACATACTTTGGGGAATGTCCTATAGTTTTGTTTGTTCCTTCTTTTATTCCACTCCATGACTCAGTATCTGCTTTTTTAGAAGTGTCAGCTCAACAGTCACATTTGCTGAAACCATGGAGAGCCAATGCCACCATAACACAGGAGATGACAATAAGAGAAGTTGGGGACTTCCAGAGTACTGAACAGAAGACATACAATTTCAGCAAGTTCCCCTCTATGCTCTGAAATGATTTTTTAAATGGAAAAAATGAGGCAAATAGAAAAGACTGAAGATAATATTTTTTTTTTTTTTACTTCAGACTATGATGTTGAAAATCTGCATTTCTGCTCACAGGCATATTTCTAGACTTTTTAAACAAATGAATTAGAAAAATTGTTTGAAAAAAGAAGGTTTTGCTTCATATTCTTTCATTTTTCCATTTTTTTTTAAATTTAAAAGGCAATACTTGTTGGTCCTTGATTTGTGGTCTCAAAAGTATCTTAATTATCTGCCCCATCCACTGTTTGTTTATATTTGGGTTTGTTGACTGTTTCTACTTCCAGATCAAAGTACCATTTTGGCTTTGCTGTTCTCTTGAAAAGGTGCAAAGTAGGAACAAGAAATAATAATTTGATTATTGTTTGAAATTATCACCACAGAATTAATCCCAGTTACCTGGAGGAGACTCCAGGATCATTGACTCCTCCTGCAGTAAAGTTTCAAAAGTTGCGTCTGGTGACTCAAATGCTGAAATGCCAACTCAATCACAAACCAAAGAAAAATTTGATGTAAAATACATAAAGGGGTTGGTTTTTTATTTTCTGATTTCATAGAGTGTTTTACATATTTGTAAAGAAAAGGAAAGGAAAGACTGTGAAGTTTCTCATTTTATTTCACTCAGCTATTCAAGAGGAAAGTGGAACTTAGTGTGTCCACAGTCTGTCCACTGTGCCTCTGACTCTGTGTGCCTCTCGTTTTAACTGCTCAGCTCCTTATTGTCTATTCTAAATGCTGTCAGCACAGTTTCTGCAGCACCATTTATTATCCTGGAGAGTCAGACCTCTTTACTAACTCACTCTAAAATACCTGAGTTTGCTAATGCTGCAGCTTTCCACATTACAAAGGACCCCAGTGGTCTCCCTGGAGAAAGCAATTATCTATAATGCTTAAGGGACACAGAAACTAATGCAGCATATGGGAAAGTGCCTACATACTGTTCATGCTGGGGCTGACCTGAAATCGATTTTAGTGAGTTCTGGATGTAAGGTTAAAACTGCAACATTTTTATTAAAGAATTATCCTTTGAGGATAAGTGCACAAATTGAGTAATTTTCATGTGGATTATTCGTGTCCAAAGGAACTCACAATTAAAACAAAAATGACAACTATTTTGATTGCATTATTATTATTATTATTATTATTATTATTATTATTATTATTATTATTATTGAAACAGGGTCTAAGGCTAGCCTTGGTTGATATCAACCTCATGGAACTCAGTGTGTAGACAAGGCTGGTCTCAAACTCATGGTTATCTTCCTGTCTCAGCCAACCACATGCTGGGATTAATGACATTAACCACTATGCCTCATTTATATTATGTTACTCCTTTATTCAAATGTGGTTTTCCTTTGATTGAATTCTTTGAGTCTTCAAACCACTTCCTGTTTTAATGAACTGTTATAAAGTGTAGCCAATATAGACATGAAATATAATAAAGAAAATTATACAGGTATATTATTGTATACAAATATATTAAATTAGGAGGCCCTCACTCTTTCTGCAGTTGCTCAACATGTACAATACTTGATATTAGTGTAGACTGCTAGTCATTGGCACCCTAGTCTGTTGTATCAATTACTTTCTCTTTGTTGGAACAAAACAGCCAACTAGAAGCATCTGAGGGAAACAAAGATCTTATTTCAGCACACAGTTCCAGAAGGTAGAGTCTATCTTGGTGGGGAAAGCACAATGAGAACAGGAAACCTGGTGTCACACTGTCACTATAGCAGGAGGAAAAGGAGAGGGAGAGAGAGAGAGAGAGAGAGAGAGAGAGAGAGAGAGAGAGAGAGAGAGAGAGAGAGAGAGAGAACACTGCCTAGCTAGTTTTCTCCTTTGTTTAAAAGGGTTTTTTGTTTGTTTTTAACAGAATTATTATAAATAATTTGATACATTGTATGAGCAAGTCTTGTGATAGTACCCCCATTTCCCTCCTCTCTGTACCCAACCCACCACTGGGGCCCCTCCTCGGTGGGATTGCTAGACAAGACCATGGGGTAGGGCATTATGAATTGTAGAAGAAGTAGCTAGATTTATGTGTGTGTGTGTGTGTGTGTGTGTGTGTGTGTGTGTGTGTGTGTGTGTGTTGTTGCTGAGGGGAACAATGACTCGTGATATTCTCCCCCACTATGGCTCTTTCAGTCTTTCCATCCCCTCTCCAGCTGAGTCATTGTGGCTGAGTTTTAAGTCTGCTTTACTGCTGAGGTCTCAAGCGTCTCTGGATTTCTACTTTGGGTTGTGCTGGGTATCCTGTGACTGTCTCCGTTATCCTTTCATAGGTTTTCTGACTTGTGGAGATAGGCCTCTTGCTTCCTTTTCATTCGGTCCTGGATTCTAGCCCATGAATGACACTGCCCACATTTAGGATGGGCCCACCTAGGATATCCCTCACAGATATGCCAAGATATTTGCTTCCATGGTAATTATAAATCTTGTGGAGTTGACATCCAGAGAACATGGTTACTGAATACCACACATATGCAGTTTAGGGTCAGATAGAAGAAATAGGAAGTGATTTCATGGGCATGTCAGAAATGCCACGTCAGTGGGAATTATTACTCTATTTGTTTAGATAGACAACCTGGAAATTAATGTAATGGTTTTCCAGAAAGAACTGTTTGTATCCTCCTTTCTCAGGCAATAGTAATATAGGGACCATGGTGGAGCTGGTAGATGAGATGAGGTAACACACCTGACAACTTTAGCCTTTGGGATTCAAGATTTGGAACACTGATGATGAAAATTGTGACACTGATATTGTTTGGAAATCATATACATTACACCAAATTTGTATTGTAAGTTAGTGATATGAGTTGAAATGTGTTCATACAACCAAATGATATATAGAAGTCATGACTCCTGGTTCATGAATATGATCTGATTTGGTCATAAGGCATTTGCAGGTGGCATCCAGTTGAAACTGGTATTTGAGAAGGACTAATTGAACTTGATAGGACGTACCATTAGGCGATAGTAGTGAAATGGCTATGGGAATATGAAAGCACAAACTTCAGTGATACAGTCGCAATCGAGTGAACAACTGGAGCCCCAGAAGCAGGAAGAGGCAAGAAAGGCCCTGAGGAAATGAATCCATATCTGGACTCATTCGGCTTTGAACTTTCCAGTTCTAGAACTCTGGACACAGAAATATATGTTGTTTTAGGTCATGAAAGGTGTATATTAATACATCAGTCCTAAGAAACTAATGCAATTTGTAACCATCTTCTTATCATTTTTGACTTACAAAGATCATCTCTATCATAAAATATACACAAATTAAAACAGATATGAATCATATTTAAAATACATGAAAACTATTACCATGACTCACCTGGGATGAACTGGAAGGTTTTTTTTTTTTCCCTTGCTTAAAGTGGTCAAACCCACTCATTCAATCACATTGAGTTTACTATATTCCATGTACGATGAGGAGAATAAGGATGTTAGATAAATGAGGTAACTTCAAAATCTTTCTCTGCGTTTGATGTCAGGTATTCTTTGTAGAATTATTGTATGAAAGTTCCAGAATTCTGCATAAGTTAAATTATGTTAATCTCTGAGCTCAAGTCTTTCAGTAATCAGGTTGTCAGATATATTACAGGAGGCTCAGTTAACTTTGAACTCATTAAACTGACTTTTAGCATAAATATGTCCTAGGAAATATTTGAGATGTATGCTCAAAACATTATCTGGATTTCATATTTTACTGTTTTTTCTGTATTAATATTTCCTAGATGTTGCACATGATGGGTAATAGTGTTCATAATGGTACTGTGAATGTTAGGAACTGTTAGAGACAGCTTCATTCTGCTGGGATGAACATCCAAACCAGACACAGTTTATGCGAAAAAAGGTATATTTCAAGCTAAGAGATCCATGGGGAAGTTCTATCAATGAACAAAGAAGATGCTTCCATACATCCAAGATGACAGAAACAACCAGATAGCTAACAAACACCAAAAAGCAGCAAACACATAAATCCACTCAGACATCTCTTCATACGTTTGGACTGGAATTCAGATCTGCCCCCAAACTCTAGGCTGGACCACCAATCCACCCCCAGTGCCACCTCCTCCAGCCAGGCAGCTGAAACCCCAAGTTAAAGTCTTTAGTAACACCTTTGAGTCTATAGGGGACATACATTCAAACCACCATGGGGACCAAGTAATACTTAATGTTATGTGCAAAAGACCCAGGATGAAAAAGCAGATTCATGACACAGAAGTAACTACATTCCTGCAATTCCTGTGACTTATTGCCAATTTGCCTTCTCAATGGACCTAAAATGATTCCCCATGTCATTTGTATTGCTTAAGTCTTAAGGCTACTTTGGTGATTAAATGAAAACACACATTATGTGTTTTACAAAGGCTCCTATTGAGTAGTTAGGATCCTATAAATGCTACATGAAATTTTTAAAACTTTGTTTTGAAAACAAGGGTAATGTTTGTAGAGCATTTTCTTGTGGTGTTAATGAGGCCCCATGGCCCCATGCATAAATACATTAACAATATCTAAAAATCTATTCCTGAATAGCAAAAGGCACAGCTTTGGATAAAGGTGGGTTTGGTTTGGACCTGCTATTACCTGCTAAGATGCTAGTTCAGGGTTTCACGTAGCACCTGACTTTGGAATCATCAGAAATCCCCAAACACCACAGTTCAAGGATGTCAGAAATCTGAAATCCCTTTGTGTGCTGGATTATGTCCTTGTTGAAGGTCCCAAGAATTGTCTGTGTCCTGGCTTCTATAATTGCTCCTAATCCTTGGTGGTTTTTCCTTGTAAAATTGTACTTTTCTTAGACTGGAGAGATGGCTCAGCTGTGAAGGGACTTGTCTGCAAAGCCTAATTACCTGGGTTAGATTCCCCAGTACCCACATATAGCCAGATGCACAAAGTGACACATGCATCTGAAGCTCTTTTGCAATGGAAGCACTGGCATACTCATATCCTCCCTCCTTCTGTCTTTCTGTGCATGAAAATGAATACATGAAATATTTTTTATAAAGAGTTGTCCTTTTCTCTGTCTTCACAAGATATCTTCCCCTGTGTGTGTGTGTGTGTGTGTGTGTGTGTGTGTGTGTGTGTGTGTGTGTGTCCTA
>PVHP010055839.1:0-10053 GCA_004024765.1 Zapus hudsonius
AAAAAAAACAGCAAAAAACAAATAGAATCAACACAATATGTTGATATAAAACTTAAATGGCTGAGCCATCTCCCCAACCATCACCAGTAACTGAGGTCTGGAAGCTGGTTCCTCTCCCATCATTCTTAGAGTTCAGGCAGCCCTGTCCCCTGGGATCTCTGAAGACTGTAGATTTTGTTTGTCAGGATCTACGTTCACACCAGCTCCCAGCCTCACACACCCTCAACTCCCAGACCTGTAGTGCTTCATGGGTCCCCACTCCCTTCAGCTGTAAAGAGGAAACTGAGGACATGTGGTTCTGAAAGCTACCATAGAAATGCCTCTTTCCCATGTATGTATCTTTTTACGAGCCTAAATTCCAGAGGCGATCTCTACCAGATGTATGGCTTTCCCTGCCTCTTTGATGCCCCTCTGGAGGTGGACGGCTGACATGTAAGTGTTCCTTGATGAGAATGAAGCCAAGGATGAAATATTTCCTGAAGAAATGTCCTGAAAGTTGCCAGGGAAAGCTATTCCGCAGTGGGGGGGGGGGTCACTCTTCCTCTGGCTAAAGCTACTTTAAAGAAATCCCTGTCCCTGGGGGATTGATCCAGTGCATCCCCGACTTTCAAGCTCCTGCCGGATGCTTCCCCAAGGCTCAGCACCGGGAGAGATGGTCATTGTCACTGCCTCGCTTCCAGCAAGAAATGCTGTTATTTTTGGCAGCTGTATCTAGAGAATGTTCAAGAAAGGATGTGACAGAAATGTAACAATTTAATTCTGAAAATCCCCGTGGTCATTTCTTGTTAGAGCTTTGTTATTCTTGTTTGATCATAATGACTGGACTTCCAGGGGATTATTTCTTCTTACAAATTGAGGAAATTATCAGAGCCAAATTTAAGGTCTTTCCTGATGAAAAAATGTACATAAGTAAAGCAAAACAAAACAGTATAATGAAGGGAGAATGGTTTGGGTTTGAAAAGTAGCCATGAACACAACATAAAAAGACAACTATTGGGCTGGAGAGATGGCTCAGCGGTTAAGGCACTTGCCTCCAGTGCCTAAAGTCCCGGGTTCAATTCCCCAGTACCCACATATGCCAGACCCACAAGGTGGTGGCCCTGGTGCGCTCTCTCTCTCTCTCTCTCTCTCTCTCTCTCTCTCTCTCTCTCTGTATCTCTATGCTTGAAAATGAATAAATAAAATATTTAAAAAAAAAAGACAACTATTATTATACTTCCTAACAGAGCAACGTTATTTTTGAAAAAAAAAATTGTAGCAGAGAAAAAAATGTAATGCTTTCATAGAACTTCTATTGGGAAGGTTTTCGTGAATGTACATTTTAGCTTTCAGAGGAAATGGGGAAGGGGAAGTGTATGGGTTAGGTTATTCAGAACCAAGCTAACCATGTATGCATCCTGACCCAGGCTCTCTGAGGCAGCTTTGGGGAGCTATGAGCCAAGCCCTGGGAGAAGGCTTTCATTGCCCAGGGAAAGTTTGTCATTGATAAGACAAAGTCACCATGGCAAACTCGCTGCCATAACCTGAGGATTAATTAGACAGGATGGCAATAGTAGCTAATAGTTTTTTGAGAGTTTACCATGAGGCAGGCACTATAATGAGGACTTGATATGGATTCTATCATTTTTAAAAGAATATATGCTTTCTTGAGCTGAAGAGATGGTTTGGTGATTAAAGGTGCTTGCTTACAAAGCCTGATGGCCTGGGTTCAAGTTCACACTACCCACGTAAGGCCAGATGCACAAAATGGTGCGTGTGTCTTGAGTTGGTTTATAGCAGTAGGAGGCTTTGACGATGTGCCTACTTGTACTTTCTCCCTCTCCCTTTCTCATAAATAAATATAAATATTTTTTTAAATATAAATATTTTTAAATGTATGATTTCTCTTTTTGTTGATTGGAGAGAGAGGAAAAAAGATAGAGTGTGGGTGCACCAGGGTCTCCTGCTGCTGTGAATGAACTCCAGGTATCTGTCACTGTGTGCATCTGGCTTTCTGTTGGGATCAGAGAATTGAACTTGGGCCATCAGATTTTGCAAGCAAGTGCCATTACCCACTTAGCCATCTCTCCAGCCCAGAATCTTCTACCATTTTATCCTCACAACCACATCTAAGGCAGGAACTAGTTTTCTTCACTACCTTAAAGTTATGAAGCTTTTTCTGGTTTGAATCCATCCCTCAGAGGCTCCCATTTTGCATGCTTGCTGGAGGCACTATTTGGGGAGACCAGAGCCATTAGGAGGTAGAACCTAACTGGCAGAAAGAAGTCCCTGGAGTGGGCTTCTTTATTTGCCCCTGGTCACTCTTTCCTTCCTGATTTCTGCCTCCAGATCTGCCTTCATGTGAACAGCCTGGACTACACTCTCAGGCAGCCATGTACTGACCAGCTCTGCGGTACCTTCCACCGTGCTGGTCTGCAACCGTGAGCCAAAATAAATCTTTCCTCCCTCAGTTGTTTCTGTCAGTTGCATTAGTCACGTGATGCACAAGTAACTTAATACAGAGACAGGCAGAGAGAGCCTAAACAGATGACTCACAGTGAAATGTTAAGTCCCAGGTCAAAGCTGAGCCATGTGGCATCAAGGCGGGTTCCAGATCCTTATGCCATGTTCTCTGCCCAGATAACATGTGTGAAAACATCTGACACCATGCCTGGAACATACAGGTAGTCAGTTAGTTTTCTTCAGGTTTATACCATTCAACTTCAAACTTAGCATTTCTATAAAAACCCAAAACCTTAGCAATGCCAGTCACAATCTGCATAATTAACATGTTCAACTAACAAACTCTCAATAGAAAATAACTTACAAAATAACATGCTGTCCCAACTGGACTAAAATTCCTGATAAACTTTCAGATGATAAAACCACTTCGCGTCTTTCTTCCTGGTAGCTTGTCTCAACTTTTGTGTTTGGTATCTACCTCCTACATCTCCTAATTATCAGAATATTCCAAGTAAAGGTGTTGATATGGATTAGGAGCTGTAGTTTGCAGGTAAAGAATATGAATACTACCCTGTCCTAGAAAAACCAGACTAGAACTCCCATCTGATCCAAGGTTTGCCCCAACTTTTGGCAGGCTCTATCTGAGCCTGTATGTTCCTCCTGGACCCACCAACCAATCAAGTTCCTTCATATACATTCCAATTGGATGCCTAATTTAAAAAAAAACTGATCCAAGCCTCCCTCTTGTATTTCCTAGTTTCTCCCTTTCCAGAGCCCTCCCAGCTGGCAGGGAGAAATCCCTTTTAGCCTGGGAACTTTTCTACTTTTCCTCCTGCTAATTTCCACTCTTAAAATAAAGCACACCTTTAATCCCAGATCTCACGAGGCAGAAGTAGGAGCATCACGGAGAGTTCAAGGCCAGCCTGAGACGACATGGTGAATTCCAGGTCAGTCTGGGCTAGAGCAAGATTCTAAACCCCATCTATCTATCTATCATCTATCTATCTATCTATCTATCTATCTATCTATCTATCTATCTATCTATCTATCTATCTATTTATCATCTATCATCTATCTATCTATATTCTAGGCCATCTTTGGTCACATAGAAAGAGCATCTTTCAAAAAACCAAAACAAAACAGGTATGGTGGTGCAGGTCTTGATAGGTAGAAGCTGGATCATTAGGAGTTCATAGCCATAGTGAACTTGAGGTCAGCCTGGGCTACATGAATCCCTGCCTCAAAAAATCAAACTCAAGCCAGGCATGGTGGCACACGCCTTCAATCCCAGCACTCAGGAGGCAGAGGTAGGAGGATCACCATGAGTTCAAGGCCACCCTGAGACGACATAGTGAATTCCAGGTCAGCCTGGGCTAGAGTGAGACCCTACCCCCACCAAAAAAAAAAAAAATCAAACCCAAGACTAAAACCAACAAATCAGGAAGAGGCATCATAACCACAGGAAGCTTACATCTTAATGACCCGGCTCCAAGGCATACCCAGAGAATTCAAGGTGCAAGACATACCCTCTACACCGTAAGTGGACTTTGCTGCTCTGAGCTGCTTCCACAGGGCACAGCCATGTGGAAATGAGCTCGTTTGGATGCAGTCTGTCTTCTGCCACAAGTTCTTCCTAAGAACACCAGAGCTTTCCTCTTGGGACTTCATAAAAAGATATTAGAGGAGCTTGCGAGATGAGCTGAATGTGCAGGTGAGTGGTGGAGAGGTCGTCTTCACTTCACAATATACCATGATCATAATCCCCTCCCTTCAGCCTCCTTTACCCCCTCCTCAACCTCTTCTTCACTGAAGCCCTTCTTTCTAACCAGTCCCTCTGCTACTTTGATGTTGTCATTTTCACTCTTAGTATGCAGATCCAGTGTAGGTGGCATCAGCCACTGTGAGGTCATCAATGCCAAGGCCACTTTGTGTCTGGAAAACAGGATTGTAAGCATCCCTCCCCTTCCTTTGGCTCTTACATTTGTTTGGTCACCTCTTCCACAATGGCCCCTGAGCCTTGGAGGGTGTGACGGAGATGTCTCACATGGTGCTGAACACGCCACTGTCACTTCTCAGCACTTTGATGAGTTTGATGAGAACATTATTAATATATGGGCAAAAGTGTTTCAAGGGCAATTTGGTGGGCATAATAAATTCATCTAGTCAGTCAGCAGTAGTTTCCCCCAAAAGGGCTTATGACCCCCTTGGCCATAGGCTTTGGACTAGGCTTTCAGGACTAGGCAGGAATGTTCCTTCTGTGGAACAGGCCTCAAATTCAATCAGAGAGCAGTTAGTTTCATAACAGGCATACCACCATTATACCAGCTGGCACACTGGGCTTGTCTGGCCAGGCATGAAACTTATAGAGTCCAATGCTGCTTAAGACCATTGATGACTTCCTCCCCCAGGAGACTGCATAGCTCTTTCCACCGTGACAAGTATGTATAACTGGTATATTAAAGAAGTAAATTTATGGTAGATCATGACTACACGTGTGTGTATATATGTATATGTATGTGTGTGCAAGTGTGAATATGTATGTATGTGTGCATGTGTGTATGTGCATGTGTGTATATATATGTGTGTATGTGTGTGCATATGTGTATGTGTGTGTGCATGTGTGTGTGCGTGTGTGTGTGTGTGTGTGTGTGTGTGTGTGTGTGTGTATGTGTGTGTGTTCCAATGCTGGAGGTCTAGTCCAGGGCCTCAGTTCTAGCACCCCTATTCCCAGCCCTACCATCATTCAACTTTATGAATTATTCAGTTTGGGAAGTTATTATCCTATTGCTGGACTAAAACTAGAGCCACCCCAAGACTTCTTGAAATTATTCTTAAATAGTATAATTCCCAAGTCAGTGTAAGTTGTGAATTACAGTATATCAGCTAGATGTTCAACTGCAGGTAATAGTAACAAACTTTTAAAATTATTCAAAGTTCAACTGTCTCCCTCCAAGGTGGGGCCTGTGGTTGTTTGTCCCTAGAGAAGTGGCCTCTCTTTGCTCCTAGCTTGCTAACTCTGGTTTTTGTTATTCCAGGGCTGGTTGCAGGGCTGGGGGTGGGAGTGTGCAGGACATGTCATAAGAGTAAGAAAGTTGATGTCGACCTGATACTGTCAAGCTTTGTGTTTTCTCCAAAGAAACTCAGCTGCATCAATGAATTGCCTTTAAAGCCCCTCACTCCTTAGCCAGGGATGAAAGGAAGGAATCCCTCGCCAAATAAAGAAAGACAAAATGAGCATTGTAAACAAGCAAACAAACAAATACACCACAAACCAACCAAACAACTATGGTGTCAGGCAACAATAAATGTGTTCAGGGAAATGCATGTGGTTGTGGCCAGAACACAGCCAGTATGTAGGGACACAGAGAGAGCGAGCCTACAACCAGCTATACTTTGGACTTGACCGCAAAGAGGATGCGCTGCTCTTCCCAACTGTGAGGACAGTGGCCACGTGTGAGGGTTTGATCCAGGTGTCCACTACAAAGATATGTGTTCTGAATTCTTGATTCCCAGCTGATGGCAATTTTGGAAGCTTGTTGGAGTTGTGTTGTTAGGAGCAGGCTTATGGGGGTTCTAGCCAGCTTCCCCTTGCCAGTGTTTGGCACACTCTCCTGTTGCTATTGTCCACTTGATGTTGGCCAGGAGGTGATGTCCAGCCTCTCTGCTCATGCCATCATTTTCCCTGCCATCATGGAGCCAAAATAAACCCTTTCCTCCCATCAGTTTGCTTTTGGTCGGGTTCTTTTCTGGGCAGCAATGAGAGAAGTTAACTGCAATAAAGTGACTGTTTCCACTTCTGCTTGGGAACACACATCTCGTGCAAGACAGGATGCAGCATTTGTGGTTGGGGGAGAACAGTGCCTACCAAGTGGATCCTCAGATGGAAAAGGCCATTAATTTAGCGCTTCCTCTCAATGTTTCTCTGTTCTGTGACAGGTGGCGTCTCAAAGGAAGTGACTTCACACAAAACCTCTTAATATATTTAGGGTACCCAGAGTTGGACTAAGGCATTTGAGGAAGGGGAAGAAATAAAACTTTCTCTGCTTATGAGATACAGGCATTTTATTGCCAGAAGCTGTCTGCTAATGTGAAGGGCAAGCATTCCCATAAAGCCATGGAGTCTGGGAGCCAAAGGTCCAAGGAGGCAAAGAATTCCAGAATGGGGAAGGGGAGGATGGGGAGCCTTGTGTTTCTAATCTAGTTTGAAGTTATTTGCTTCCAGTAACACAATCCTCCTTCATTATCTAAACCATCTGGAAAAGTCTACTACATCCCAATGCCATCTGCTGGAAAAAAATCTGGGAAATCCAGGAGAAAGTGTGCCTTATTGCTTGGGTTTGTGCAAGGGAGCTGCAGAAGGGAGCGATATCCACAGAGATCCAAATGAGACCTCAGCTGGAGCAGAAAATCCCAATAATTGCTCACCAGGAGCCATTCTGAGAAAGCTACCTCAGGAGAAGGGGTCAGGGTCACTAACATAGGGTGTCCATCACTGTGAGATGGGGGCTTGAGACATTCTTATTTACATACAAAGGTCGTGACTTCTTTACTGCATATGATTTGGAAATGTGTGTCCAAGTAAGTTGACTGCGTTAAATCTTGAGGCTAAGGGTAAATCTTAAGCCTGGGTGAATTCTCCATTCCCAATGGTGAACGTACCATTTACATTTTTGAAAGTTCACTGTGGCCATAATATGAAGGATGGAGGTTGGAGACCGTAACAGTCCATTATAGTCATCCAGCAAGAAATCACAAAAGGCTGGATTCTTCCACTGGCCTGGGGAATGAGCAGTATTTCAGAGCAGTATTTCTAGAAATTGATGATTGATTGGATGTAGCAATCAAGGGAGAGGGAGAAATTTAAGGTGATCCCACTTTGGGGGCTCAGGCAAGTGGGAACAACTTGATTCTACCATCAGAGACATAAAACCATTTATTTGTAGGGACAAGGTATTTCTTTCTTTGATGGTCAAAGAATGGAGCTATGAGAATGAAAGTAGAAAAAAAAAAGGTCTTGCATGGAACAGAGCCAATTAGCTAAAGCAAAATCTCCAGAGGGGATATTGCCAGAAGAATAATGACATCCTAAGCTATAGTCGTTTATAGTAGTCTTCCTGGTAACCGCCTATTGGAAAATAGTTGCTAAGTCTCCACTGTAAAACGTAACCTGGCTGAGCCATTTCTAGAGTGTTTCGAGTTCTTTATTCTTCACGTCCTAAGAAGAAACCCTGGTGCTAAGTGTCAAGTGACACTGCAGATCAAATCAAGAGTGGTGTGATGGTTAATCAATGTTTGCCAACTGGACACATTGAGAATCCCTATGGAAACAAAGCCCTGGGAGCGTCTGTAAGGGATTTTCTAGATTAGTTCATGGAGATGGAAAGACCAACTGGAATCGTGGACCACACCATTCCACGGGCCGATGTCCCTGTCTGAATGAAAACGAGGACCTTAGCCAAGCAGCTGCTTTCGTCTTTCTGCTTCCTGACTGCAGACACAGCACGAGCTCCACCACCAAGCCTTCCTTCCCAAGATGAATGACACCCAGGACCTTAAGCTGAAGTAAACCTTTCCCTCAAGTGGCTTTGTCAGATAGTTGTCACAGTGAAGAGAAAAATGATGAACACGGGTGTCACACCAATTTCTTCCTTTTTTCTATTTTTTAAAAATCTTTTATCTGAAAGCTCATACCTACCTTTTGATCTAGCTTGCATTCTGGTTGCCTGGGGAAACTGAACGTCACCAAGGTTTCCTAAGTCCCCTTCCACAGGGACAATGGCTTCTACTAGGACAACCTGCTAGACTCTGCAGCCCTCTGGCCCTCAGTGCTTGGCTCAGGACTAAGCTTGTGTTCCAGGCAAATTCTTCTCTTTCGTTGCCCTAATGATGACTGGAGAGAGCAGCAATCCTCCCTCTGGGCTTGCTGAGAATGGACAAGGAGAACCAATGTTTGCTGGGTGAGATTTTATCTCCTCTGGTGAGAACTGGATGCAAATTGTACATCTCAATTCCCCAGCAATGTTAGCTAATAAATTCCTCCATCCCCTCCTTTAAAATTTTTCTCAATATATTTTGAGTTTCTTATTCCATCTGACAAACACACACCATACACATCACCTGCCCTGGTGTTTAGTACCTTTGGTGAACTGGTCAGTCATTATCATATCCAGTTTTAGGACAGTCTCATTCCCCATCCCCCCAAAAAAACAACCCATTACCCATTATGCATCACTACCTGCCTAAGGACTACCAACCTAAAAGTCTCTGTGAATCTGTCTCTTCTAGATATTTCTTACAAATGGAACCATACAGTGTATGGCTTTGCATCTCTGCTTTCTTTTATTTTTATGTAGTATGATGTTTTTACGTTTCATCCATGTTCTATGATTCACTTCATTATGCCTTTTTAAGGTCAAATTCCCTTCCACATTGTGGCTTTCTAGTCATCAGTTGATGGACAATTAAGCTGTTTTTATCATCGATTATTTTCAGTAGGGCAGCTGAGAACATTTGTGTGAAGGTTTTTTGTTTTGTTTTGTTTTGTTTTTTGTTTTTGTTTTTTTTTTTTTGGTTTTTTGAGGTAGGGTCTCACTCTAGTCCAGGCTGACCTGGAATTCACTATGTCATCTCAGGGTGGCCTTGAACTCATGGTGATCCTCCTACCTCTGCCTCCTGAGTGCTGGGATTAAAGGTGTGCACCACCACGCCCGGCTTGTGTGAAGGTTTTTGTGTGAGCCTGGGTTTTCAGTTCTCTTTGGCAATAGTCCTAGGAGTAGAACTGAGATGATAAGTCTGGATAACCTTTCCAAAGCTGCTGTACCATTTTACAGTCCTAGGAATATATAAGGGGCACTTTCTCCTTACTCTTGCCAACACTAGTTTCTCCTAAACCACCCTAGTGGTGGGACATGGAAATAGTCTCCTCAGGCTTGGATTTGAATTGCTCATGATATCAAACATTGCTCAGGGGTTTGTTGGTTATTTGTAAGTCTTCATTTTTGTTTTTTTAATGTCCACGTTAATTCTTTGACTGTCAGCTATTTGGATTGTTTATTGTTTTATTACTTGGGTAATTTATAGTCTGAATACAAGTCTTTCATCAGAAAAATAATTCACAAATATGTTTTCCTATTCTGTAGTTTTTTTAATCTTTTTAATTTTCTTTATGGTGTTCCTGGTAGTTCAATAGATTTTAATTTTGATGATTCTTAACATCTATTTTTCAGTCATAATTTGTGTGTAGCTAAAAAAACTATTACATAATTTAAGATCACAAGAATTGACACCAATTTTTTCTTGGATTTTAGTTTTTATTCTGTGGTCCATGTGTATTGTACCTGACTGCATTTTACATATTCTTTATGAATGCATCCAACTTTAGTATGATTCCTAGTACATATGAATCCAAAGTACATAGTTTTGGTCAATCCTAATGAAAACAGACCCATAATGTATTATGGGTTATGAACCTATGAAAGTCTGCTTCATAAATTCTCCTTTGAAGATTCATAGTATGCAGTTGCCCATTAAAAGCTACAAGTAGACTCTCTCTCTCTCCCCCTCTCATCTCTGTACCTCTGCTTGAAAAAATGAATAAATAAATTATTTTTT
>PVHP010055841.1:0-10033 GCA_004024765.1 Zapus hudsonius
TTTTTTTTTTTTTAAGATCTGAGTAACTAATAAGGTTGAAATGTTTACATGCAATCCACAGAAAAGAGGAGACAAATGCTAAGCGTTTTTACTAGCAGAAATGAGTACCACTGAGTACCAATTTTGAATAAAATTCCCACCATTTGTTCTCCATGCTGGCCAAGCCAATTCCAGTCATTTTGCTTCCCCCGTGCAGAGTTCACAAAAGGAAGTGATCAGAAGTGAGAAAGAACAGTAGAATTAATATGCTGCCTTCTTTTGTCATTAAGCAGTACTTTACTGTTCTGATCTGATAACTAGGCTCTTATTAAACTGGTTAAAGTGAGTCAGCACTTCTGAGCCTGCTCACCATGGGCATCTGAGGTCTGGAGGGTGATCCTACAGCGTGGAATGACAGTTCTGGGTCACAGCATATTCTGAGGTAAACAAATCTCTACTATAGCTGCTGGCCCTGATGCCTTTTCTTTGTCATAAGAAACCTTTGCACACAGGATTTTAGGAGATGTACTGTCAATCCTACTTTCCCCAGCTGCAATGAGACAACTTTCCCTCAGGTATAAATACTTTTATGCCCACGTAACATCATTGTCTTTCTGCTCTTCTAAAATACTTTTTACAGAACGTCAGAGTTTCAGTTTTGTGTTTCACTCTATGATTAAATTCTGAGGTTAAATATTTTCTCACTCTTCCATCTCTCCTCTAGTTTACTCTTAACAAAGAACAAAACAATATTATTGTTAGTAATACATCCAATATTATAATAGAGTGGTCATAGTTAAGTATTGTTAACAAATAATTGTTATAACAACAATGTACAATATTATTACTCTCTCCTGTTTTATTACATTAGTTCTTTATTTCAATTTCTTTCCAATTGAGAAGATTTGGGAAAGTATTTCTGAGTCAATTTTCAAAGCTCCTAAAGAGAAGTAAACTTAACTAAGTTCATAAAACCCAAGCCTACAAGTCTCTAGCATATGGATGAGAATGCCAGGCACGGAGAGCTGCGGGCAAGAGGATTACCCAAAAGGGTGATGTTGAATCACTGTATCATTTCTGTGCAAAAAGTGTGATCAAACTCTTAGAATATTGTACTAAGATGCCTGGGTAAGGTGAGGAGTTAGACTTTGATTATTCTTCAATGATTTCTACATCTGCTTGTCAGCAATAACTAGAGAAATTTCTTTTAAAACAGATGCCTAGACCCACAGCTAGTACTGTAGATTCAGGAAGTTTAAGGAGTTTTCAGAAATGTGTGTTTTAAGGACTCGAGTTTTAGAAATTCTGTTGCTCTACTATGTTCCAATTCTAGGATGCACTTGTAGAAATATCTGGTAATAAACAGACAAAGCCTTTGCAGCAAGAGGAGAGGGGAGTTTAATTTTCATCCGGGCCTGGGGTTCCAAGCCTAAATGAAGCATTGGCCCCGAACCCCAGTTACAAAGACATTTTATAGTCAGTAGAGAGTAGAGTATGTGATGTTATGCATGCAAATTACCATTACCTAGTACAATAGGTTTCAGGAAATTCAGATACTCCCCCCAGGTATCCTCCAGCCTTGTCTCTTCCTTATCTCACAGAACTTCAAAGCCCTGACAGTTTCCCACTTCATATAATGAGATTAGCCACCTGGCAGACAAACATCAGTAGGATGGAACAGTGAATACGGGGGAAGGGGGCAGTGAGCTCACGCTCATTTTGCTACAATACACTGACTTTTTAAGGTTGTCTGTCAGAGTAATTTGGGCTGTGGGTGGTAGTTAATATGAATACAGGATAACTCTCTCTGAAGAAGGATGCCTCAGTCAATGGCCAGGCCACCCTGAACACCCCTGATCCTGTATGAAGAGGGATATCTCTAGCTGCTTCAGACCACCTGCTCAAAAAGATCAAAGACATAAAGTCCATCTGAAAATGTATCTTTTCCTCTTTTCTAATGTATCGTTGACCTCCTAACTCTCACCAGTCCTTTTTGCTATGAAGAAGGTGTGGGTGACTGAGCAAGTTCTCTTCCTTAAAAGTTGCTTAGAGAACATTGTCTTCTCACAGAGAACACACCAATACCCAGGTGTGATTTCATTAGGTCTGCAGGTGAGGGTAATTCATAGGACTAAGGAAATTATAAGATAGAGCAGAGGCCTGCAAACAGGAGGAAGTCACTTCACGTCCAAGGCACAGGATGGAGTCTGTCCCAAACTCGAAGGCATTATTCCCCTTTGTGAACTCTCCTCTGACCAACACACCTAAGAAAGTAATCTAGCACAAACCACCTGCGCAAGGTGAGTCCTCTCGATCTGAACATGCAAAATCCAAATCTCCAAAATTCGAAGCTTTCTGGGCACTGACATGACATCACGCAACCTCATGACATGGGCCACAGTCAAAACACAGGTACACTAAAAATACTGTGTCAAGTTACTCTGTGTAGAGGGTATAGATGAAGGATAAATGGATTTCCTCTTTAGCTTCGGAGTCCCCGCCAAGAAAGCTCATCACAGACATGTAAACATTTTTTAAAGAAAAGAAATGAGAAGCACTTATGGTAGCTATGATGTTAGGTCAGGGTTCTCTGCTCAACTTCTTTCACTCAAGTGTTCCCTTAATTTAAGCTTCCCCTGCCCCTTTTTCCCACCCCAGGAGCTTCCTCACTGCTCCTTTTATATCCTTGTTTCTCAGAGTATAGATGAGGGGGTTGACACTGGGTGTGATGATGGTGTAGAAAAGGGTGAGGAATTTGCCTTGATATTGGGAGTAGCTGTTAGCTGGCTGCAGGTACATGTAAATGATGGTCCCATAGAAGAGAGAAACCACAATCAGGTGAGAAGAGCAGGTGTTGAAGGCCTTTCTTCTCCCTGTTGCTGACTTAATCCTCAGCACAGCAACCGCGATCATGCCATAGGAGAGGAGAATGAAGGAGAGGGGCACCAGGAGAAGTATCACCCCCAGGACAAAGGCGCAGGCTTCCACCAGCATGGTATCTTCACAGGACATGGCTATAAGGGCGGGCATCTCACAAAAGAAGTGGTCCACCCTGCGATGCCCACACCGGGAGAGCTGCATCGTCTGAGGACACATGATGAATGAGTTTAGAAAACCACAGCACCAGGCCAAACTCACAAGCTGCAGACAGAGCCGTGGGTGCATGAGCACAGTGTAGTGCAGGGGCCGGCAGACAGCAACATAGCGGTCATAGGACATGACGGCTAGGAGGACACACTCGGTGGAGCCCAGCACCATGTAGATGTAGAGTTGGGCCACACAGCCATGGTAGGTAATAGTCTTCTCTGGCCCCCACAGGTTCCACAGCAGCTGGGGAACAATGCTGGTTGCAAAGCAGAGATCCAAGAAAGCCAGATTCCCGAGAAAAAAGTACATGGGTGTGTGGAGCCTGGCATCCACCACTGACAAAATGATAATGGCAGGGTTGCCCATCAGGGTTAGGATGTAAAAGACCATGATAAAAGCAAAGAGAATGAGCTCCAGTCCAGGCTGATCAGAAAAACCCACTAAAATGAAGGCCTGTAGGTAGCTATCATTGTTCCGTCCCATAATCTTCACCTGCTATTATGAAGAAACAAACAAAAAAAAATTAGAAGGGCTGGGAAGATTGCTCAGTGGTTAAAGGTGCTTACTTACTTGCAAAGCCTATCATCCCTTCCTGAGGAACCCACATGAACTACACACAAAAAAATGGTGCAAGTGTCTGGTATTTGTAGCACTTAAAAGGCCGTGGTGAGTCCAACCCCCCACCACACACACACACACACACACACACACACACACACACACACACAAATAATAAATAAATAAATAAATAAATAGGTATGTATTAAATAAAATTTAAAATATTAGATAATAGGATTATTTGTCCATTATCTTTTTTAACTTTTTCAGCATGCACTTATTGATAGTCATGCCCAAAGCGGTGTACATAAAGCCCTGGAGGAGGCGAGGAGGAACTGTCTCTGGAGCCACTCTCCTTAGAAAACAATGTCTGAGAATACTGACAAAAATAGGAGAAAGTTAAAGTTCCATGAAAACAATTCGTTGAAATACTGAGTGAAAAGTCTTACCAATTGATCAGGGGATCCTATGGAAGATTTGGCAGTAAAAAGGAATTCTATGCCTAAGAACTGGTTAATTACACATGACAAGAATTGGACATGTGGTATATTGTGCAAAATACATCAGGAAATGAAGTATTTAGTACAAAGGCAGGAAGGT
Organism: Zapus hudsonius; assembly: GCA_004024765.1. Lineage (NCBI taxonomy): Eukaryota > Metazoa > Chordata > Mammalia > Rodentia > Dipodidae > Zapus > Zapus hudsonius. The sequence continues at coordinate 4,225 of PVHP010055841.1, forward strand.
GAAATTCACAGAGAGCCTGTGGACAGACACATCAGAAAACTCCTTAGTAGCATGTGATTTTATTAGGATGGAAGTTTTTTTTTTAACCTTACAAGATCATTTGCACTTTGCACAATCTAGATAAGCTAGATTGAAAGTCATGCACTGACTCTTATGGAGACAGAGTCAGTCTGTCAGCGCAACTCTTTCCTGTGACATAGAAGTTTGAAGAAAAACCAGTATCTGGTGATGGTTTCATAGCAAAGAAAGACCCACCTGCCAGCTACAGTCATTAGCTCAATGGTCCACTTGCTCTTCCTTCTCTTTCTGGCTGACCCATTATGGCTGTGTTGTTTAATGCTGACGGATTCATACTGCACAGGCTGCACGGTCAAGTCTTACAGTAAATGCATCATTAAGCAGTCTCAGAGAGAAGCTTGTGATTATTCTCAAAAAATACCAGCAAAACTGCAGTGCTTGAATTGTCTCCATGCTGAGACAAAGGCAGAGGGTTTCTGTTCAAATTGCCTACCTTTCATATAAGAGAGGTAGAGGAGTGATTTATTGTGAGTGAATCCAGATTCAGACCATAGCTGGAACTGGCCCAGCTAGGAAAGGAGAAATAGAACAAGCTCTCTTCTTATGTACCTCAGCTTTTGGTTGTCTGGTTTGATGCACCTGTTTGCTTCTGAGTTGGATGCTCTTCCAAAATGACTTGCAGATTTCATGTTAGTGCTGGGAGCCCCTTACTATAGAACCCTATCAAAGGCAAAACCTAGCATATACTGTCACAAAGGTCATTGCATATGTACACATAAGGGGCTAGAGAGTCAGATACCAGACTCGTTGCAGATACCATCCTTGTTCTTCCCAGAGAGAGACCTACAATCCTATCAGATCCCTTTCTGCAGTTCTAGACATCAGCCAGAAGCTATCTCTGAGTAAGACAGATAGTCCTTGCAACTGTTCATTTCTTGAGCTTCCAAAAGAAATTCCAGTGAAAACTCTGATAGGAGATTGAACTAAAAAAAAATGATGTATGACCCATTGATGTGCTACTGAATGGTTATGTAGCCAAGTTTGGAAGAGAAATGACTAAGCATGGGTGGAATGGCCCAAGGGGGCTTCTACTGCAGCTAAATGGGAAGGTGACACTGTGCCTCAGTTCAGATGAGCATATTTTATCTCACAGCTATGTATATAGGACATCGAGACTGCCCCAGAGATAAAGGGTGACATGATTCATACACATAGTGTTATTTTATTGGTTCATACTAAGCAGATAGGATGATGACATTAATAATGTCACTTTGGAGACTTGTAATCATGTGGGGCCCAAGGAAAATTGACATCCACTTGTTTACACAGCTAAGACCTTGGGGGAAAATGATGTTCTTATGTAGGGCTCTGTGTGTGTGTGTGTGTGTGTGTGTGTGTGTGTGTGTGTGTGTGTGTGTGATGTATAGTGAGTGTCTATACAGATGCTATATATTCATGTGTGTGCAAATGAGCATACTCTGTGCACAAGTGTGATGGGGTCAGAGGAGGATATCAGCTAGCTCATGCTATTTTCAAGTTAGACTGGTTGACTAGAAAGTCCCAACAATTTTCCTGTCTCTGTACCCCTTGATGCTGGGTTACAGTCATGTGCTGCCACCTTGACTTTTTATGCAGGTGCTGAGGACTAAACTGGGGTCCTCACGCTTGGCTTGCACAGCAGGTGCTCTTGCCCACTGAACCCTCCCCCAGCCCTGATATAGGGATTTAACCAGTTCCATTCCCCCATTCAGAGGCAGAACTCACAAAGTACTGACAAGCTCCCAGCAATTATCAATTTTCATGCATGCACATAATGTATTTTATTAATCCCCTCCCATTATTCCTTTTGTTTCCCATTCCCCATTCCCTTCCATTTAACCCCATCTTCTTCCCAGGAAGTTCCTCTTCATTTTGATGTCCTCTTTGGCCTTCCTCCATCATCAGTGACAACATGCAGGCAAGCCAGTACTGTAGAGGTCTCGTGTAGACAATGACAATTGCTGTGAAGTCAGTCAGTGGCCACCTGGTGCCTAGAAGACAGCATTCCGAAGCACTCCTCCACAGTTTTCGGCTCTTACACTCCTTCTGTCACCTCTTCTGCAGTGTTCCCTGAGCCATGGAGAGTGTGATAGAGGTGCCTCATTTAGTACTGAGTTTTGAGTCTCCCCAGTAGTCAACACTATGTGAAAGAAGCTTCTCTGACAAAATTTGAGAGCAACTTTAAATCTACAGAGGAAGGAGAATTTATGCTTTTAGAAGAATTTATAAAGCCAGGAGACTTGGCTGTACCCACATGGAAGGTTGCTCTTACATAGGGAAAAACAGTGAGGCATTAAAAAGTCAATGAAGCAAAATTTCTGCAACTAAGAAACAAACAATTTTAAAATAATATGTATATTCGTGTAGAAAAAAATTAAGATAAATTGTATTGATGTGGGTTAGAGTCCTGGGAGGGATTAGATCTCCTTAAAGATATAAGAAACCACCCCTCAGGCCCATGAACCTAACTTTGGGTCCTTGTCCAAGTTATCAAAGAATTAAAAACGTGTGCTCAAAGAAGTGTAAATCATGAGATTGATGAGATTTATTTTTTGTAGAGTTAGGTATAAGAGGGAAAGTCAAGCAAGAAAGCCCAAGCCAAAAGAATCCCCCCCCCTCTTTGCAGCCAGGCTGGGAAGAGAAAGGGGAAACCAAGAAAATCCCCTTCTCATAGAGAAAGGTCTCTCTCCAGGGAAGAAGCCACAGCATAAAGGGGTTCACAAATGTGGAAAGCAAAGCAGGAAAGCACCCAAAACAAAGCAAAAAAAAAAGTGCCCAGGGGAAAAATTAGATAGATAGATACATAGATACATAGATACATAGATAGATAGATAATATTTAGAACTTACAAGAACTCAAAAAATATTAAATAATAAAACAGCTCTCTCATAAAATGGGCATTGATCTCAAAGAGAATTCATGGAGGAGTAAACACAAATGGCCAATTTTCATTTAAGAAAGTGTTCATCATCCTTAATCATCAGGGAAATGCAAATCAAAACTACAATGAGATTCCATCTTACTCCAGTCAGAATGGCAATCATTCAAAACTCTTACAATAGATGCTGACTAGCCAGGTGGCACATGCCTTTAATCCCAGCACTCAGGAGGCAGAGATAGGAGGATTGCCATGGGTTCAAGGCCACCCTGAGACAACACAGTGAGTTCCAGGTCAGCCTGGGGTAGAGTGAGCCCAATGTAAACTCAACAAACATCAGCAAACATAGAATATCTGCACTTCAAGTCCCAAAAAGTGACTGACAGTCTGCGGATTTTCCAATTCCTTCCCTCCAGCTTGGCTGGGTAGCTGCGAAAACTTCCATCCAGAGCCAACAGTGTTCCATGGTAGCCCTTGCACAGTCCTGGTATATCCAAAACATCTTTGGGTCTCCATTGTAAACCACAGTCCCTCTTCCAATGGCTTCACTGACTGTGATGGTTAAGTTTTGTTGTCAACTTGACCTTCAAGTAATCTTGGGTGGGTCTCTGAAGATGTTCACAGGAAGGCAGCCTCTCAGTAGGGGGCAGGAAGTAAGGAAGTTCAAAGGAGCTAGAAGTAAACAACCTTTCCTGTGTGGGCAGTGCAGGGAGGAAATTCCAGAGACTCAGGAAGCCGTTAAGTCTGAGATAGAATTGCAAGACCCCACCCTAGGGCTATATAAAGGTGAAAGAATTCTCTCCTTGTCCTCCTGCCTGTTTGCTAGTATGTGTATGGTGTTGGTGATGGGTTTCTCTCTCTGCTCGGACCTGTAAGAGGGCCAGCCTCTTTTGCTGTTACAGAACTTCCCCTCAATCTTTAGCTACAAATAAATACTTTCCTCCCCCAAATTGTGTCTGGTTCATCCCAGACTATGACACTGACCAATCAGGAACTTCACTCACTGTTCCATATACTGCATCTCAGCAGTGGCTCCTGGAACCTTGTGTTCTTTATGACCCATTCCATGCATGTATTTCTCATGCTTCCAAAAGCAATACCAGGTATGCAGTGAGAGGGATTAGGAGAAAGACCCTCCCTCATATGTAGATAGGGTATAGCCTCTGACAGTGACCTCATATCACTTTGCCAAAAACTCCTTCTAGGCCAGGGTCTGGCTACTATACCGAGCAAAACTTTTAAAAGTCCAAATTCAAACTTGGGATGTGCCTTTTTTGTCCATCCCTGACTGCTGGGCCTGAAGGTGCACCGGACTGGGTGGTAAACCTCTTACCTTCCCACTCTCTCTGATCTCTCTACTGGTGGGATCTGAGACAAGGGGAAGGAGGTGGGAATTTTATCCTTAACATGTGTGTTATTTTTTTTCACTTGCTGGTGATTCTGTTCACTTTTGATGATGAAATCCCTGTGAACCTCACAGACCACGTGGTAGTTGGGCTGCTCCCCCATCCCATTCCCAAATCCTCCAACCCAATTCCAATGTAAAATAAAAGTGTATGATAATAAAATGCTCTCTATTGAAGTTGTCCAATTTTGGGTATTCTGAGATACAAACTCTGGGGGAAGTACAGTGGTGAAACCCCGGGGGATTACCAGCTATTTCCCAGTCCCTGGTACAGTAGGACACAGCCATGTTGTTAATTCAGGGACAAAATAAATGCGACTTTGAAGAGCAGGTTACTTCCTTTTAACAGTCTCATTTCAAAAGAGTTTGTACAGTCTTTCATTTAGGCTTTCCTGAGTGGAAACACCTCGGGCATCTCTCCATTGTTTCAGTGTAAAACACTTGGGCCATAATCAAAGGCCAGTCTCTATGCCAGTAAGTTAAACTTGCTTTGAGGTTTTTCCAACTTTAAATCTTAAATTCTCAGTTCCATATCCATAGCCAAGCACAACAGTCCATTACTTAAATTCAACTTCAGTCAAACTCTCTGGGCATGGGCAGTAGGACGCATCCACCCCTTGCTCCAGGCACAGAATTTTATTAAAGTTTTCTGCAGTCTTCCCTTCCCCTTAGAAACTTCAGAAACCAAGCCTCCAAATGCAATTCTCTCTGCAATTAGCATTTCCAAATTCTCACCAGAATAGTCTATAAAACGTGGCATACTGCTCTGGAAGGCATCTTCAGTTGCAAGTACCAAGTCCATGTCCATTCCTCCAGCACACAAGTTCTAGAAGACCAAAATTCACATGGTCAGATTCATCTCAGCAAAATCACCTCACTCTTGTTACCAATCTACCAATCTGTCATATTCAGCCACACGCCACTGGGATGAATCTCCAGGCCAGGCACAGTTTGGGGAGGAAAGTATTTATTGAAGTAACAGCTCCAGGAGAAGTTTAATAATGAAAAAATAAAGAAAGGCTGGCCCCCTTTCATAGATCCAAGCAGAGAGAAAAAAACAAGCATCTCCAAAGCAAGCAAGCACACTCTAACAAACATCAGAACTGCCAGACTTCAACTCTGACTGCTCTTTGCATATATATAGCTGGAATTTCATACCTACCCCAGAATTAATTTATGGCTGTGGAAGGCCTAAAATCTGGCCTAGGTGACACCTCCACCAGCCAGGCAGCTGGATAAAATCTTTTACACTTTTGAATCTATTGGAGGACATTCAGTCAAACTACCACACCAGCATAGAACAAAAACTACTACACAATGATCAGAAAAATTTTGCCTGTTACCCCACTGCCCAACCCAGCACAGGACCAAGGGAATTTCCTTAGCACAAGGGCCAGAGGAAGAAAGAAGACCCTATAAGCCCTCTACAGCTGCTTTCACCCCTGCAGCAATAAACATGGGCATGAACT
>PVHP010055843.1:0-10025 GCA_004024765.1 Zapus hudsonius
CACACACTAGCATTCACAAACATGAACATGTGGCTGTACATGCACATCAAAAAAAGGATCTCAAGTCGGGCGTGGTGGCTCATGCCTTTAATCCTAGCACTTGGGAGGCAGAGGTTGGAGGATTTTCATGAGTTCAAGGTCACCCTGAGGCTACATAGTGAATTCCAGGTCAGCCTGGGCTACAGCAAGATCCTACCTTGAACAAAACAAAAATAATTTTTTTGGAAAATAAATAGGAGTTGGGGAGATGGCTCAGTCAGCAAAGTGCTTGCTGTGAAACATGAAGATTGGAGTTTCCATCCTCAGCACCTATGTAAGCACTGGCTGGAACTATTAGGGTTCATTAGAGGAACAGAAGCACTAGAATGAATATGGATTCTAAAGGGGATTGGATTGGTTTACAGGATATAAACTAGGGAGTCCAAAAATGACTCCTAGGCTATCCATGGTTCCCTGCCCCAAGGACTGATCTCAACAGCCCACAGAGGAGGATATCCAGCTGATTGGGGTTGGGGAAGAGGGCATTGGGGAACTGGGGATAACAACTCATTGTTTGCCCATTAAAAATGTAACTCGTTATGGACAATTAAAAAAAAAGCAAGGGCTGGAGAATGGATCAGCCATTAAAGACCCTTGTTTAAGGCTGAAGAGATGGCTTAGTGGTTAAGGCCTGCAATGCAGAAGGACCAGAGTATGATTCCCCAGTGCCCATATAAAGCCAGATGCACAAGAGAGCGCATGTGTCCGGAGTTCATTTGCAGTGGCTGGAGGCCCTAGTATGTCCAATCTCTCTCTGTGTCTGCCTTTTTCTTTCTCTCAAATAGATAAAATATTTTTTAAAAAGACCCTTGTTTATAACGCCTGACAGCCTGCATTCAATTCTTCAATATCCATGTAAAACCAGATACACAAAGTGGTACATGAGTCTGGAGTTCCTTTGCAGTGGCAAGAGACCCTGATGTACATTCTCTGTGTGTGTCTCTCTCTGTCTCTCTCTCTCTCTCTCTCTCTCCTTGCAAATAAATAATAATTTTTTTAAAAAAAACGAGGCAAGGGCTGGGGGGGATGGCTTGAGGGGTAAAAGCACTTGTTTATATAAACCTGATATCATGAGTTTAGAGCCCCAGAATCCACTTAAAGCCACAGTAGCAAGCAACTGTAATCCCAGCCATCCTACCAGGTGAGAAGCTGAGATAGGAAAGTCGCCTGAAGCTCACAGGCCAGCTAGTCTCATGTACACTGAGGTGAACAAGAAACCCAGCTTCAAACAAGGTGGAAGACAAGGATTGACACTCAAACTTGTCCTTGGACCTCCACAATGCACACACACACACACACACACACACACACACACACACACGCACACACTCACATTATATATATATATATATATATATACACAGACAATTAAAAAAAAATAAGACAAAGTATTTTGTAATTTCCCTCTTGAGTTCTTCTTTGGCCCATTGATTATTTTAGACTCTTTAATTTCCATGTATTCGTATTTTCCTTTCTCGGCTGCTTCTGATTTCTTTCTTTCTTTCTTTTTTTTTTTAGTTATAGATGGATCTTTATTTAAAAATCTCATCTACCGATTAGCGTTTTCAACCAACTCGGGGAGCAGAAACCTTCACAGGCTTCACAATCTTTTGCTTAGGTGCCGCCTTTGTGGGAGCCTTAGCAGCCGCAATTGCCGTCTTCTTTGATGCCTACTTGGCCTTATTTGCTTCCTTGGCAGCCCTGATAGCTTGCTCTCGCTGAGCCTTCCTAACTTCCGGTTTCTGATTCCTCTTGGCCATGATGTCAGCAAGGGATGCCCCAGTGATGGCTCTCTGGAACTTGACTGCACGGAGGGTTCTTTTCTTCTGAATTTCCTCAGACTGTCCCTTTTTGTGCTTTCTTCTGTAGAGGACCGTCCAGTTTATCTGTTGAGGATTCCTGTTGGAAAGGAACGCGGACTCGCATTTTGCATTAAGAAACTGGAAAACCTTGCCGTCCTGGCTTAGCGCCGCCGGTGTTTGGGGTAGATCTTGTACCCACTGAAGCTGCACAGCTCCACCTTCATGGCAAGGTCTGCCAGGCCGGACAGGGGAAGACGGCGAAGAGAACTGCTTCTAATTTCTGATTTCATTCTTCTTGGGTCAGAGAACATAATCTGTATTCCTTCAATCTTTTTTTTAATCAAGGTTCATTTTATGACCTAGCATACAATCTATCCTAGACAAAGTCTTCTTCCTTGTAGATTTGAGAATGTATTGTCTTAGGTATAATTAGTTAATGATGTTGCTTAATCAATTTCTTTGTTGACTTTTCTTCCCTGATGTTTTATTCATTATTGAAAATGTTGTATCCAGCCAGACCCAGTAGTACACACTTGTAAGCCCAGCACTTAAGTGACTGAGACAGGAGGATCATGAATTCAAGGTCATCTGGAACTCCATAACAAGTGCAAGGCAACCCTGGGTTACATAGTGAGACCTTGTCTCAAAAAAAAGGAGGGTTTGAGGAGATGGCTCCGTGGTTAAAAGTGCATGCTTGCAAAGCCTGCTAACCCAGGTGTTCTTTTTCCAAGGTAGGATCTTGCTCTAGCCCAGGCTGACCTGGAATTCACTATATCTCAGGCTGGCCTTGAACTCACAGAGATCTTCCTACATCTGCATCCCAAGTGCTGGGATTAAAGGTGTGCACCACCATGCGTGGCCTAACCCAAGTTTGATCCTCCCTGGCACCCATGTAAATCTGGATGCAAACTGGTGCCAACAACACAAGGGTGGTGGGGCCAAGAGACTCCAAAGCTAGCTAGGTAGCCACTGCTAATGAACTCCAGATACATGCACCACTTTGTGAATCTGGCTTTGTGTAGATGCTGGGAAATGGAACCAAAGTCGTTAGCTTTTGCAGGCAAGTGGCTTAACCGCTGTGCCATCTCTCCAGCCCCCAAATAAATACTTTTTAAAAGAAAGGCGAGAGAAAGAAAGAGGTATTGAAAGGGCTAGAGAGATGGCTCTGTGGGTAAGAGCTCTTGTTGCACAAGTATAAGGGCCTGAGAGGACATGAGACTGCCTGAGTTCAATTCTCCAGTACTCTTATAAGAAGCCAGGTGTGGCCATACATAACCCTAATCCTGAGGAGAGACAAAAATGGAGAATTGCTGATCAGCTAGTACGATTGAAAAAGGGCAGGCTCAGAGTAATCTGTATCAAGGGAAAAGCTCAGAAGCGTGAAAGAGAAAGACACACGAGATTCTCCTATGGCCTCTGCATGCACGTGCATGGGGCACACACATCTGCATACACATGTGTATACAACACGCACATACCCTCACACAGCATACCACACATATTCTACACCTATACATAGACACCACAGACATGCCAGATGTTATTATTAATGAATTATATGTTTTCCCTTCTTTTTCATATGCCATTGTACTTTATTCTTTGTAACTTTTTTATTGACAATTCCTATAAATATAAACAACATACCATTGTTGATATGATCTATAAGGACAAACTGAGAACGAACTAGGGGAGTGAACTGTGGGAAAGAACTGTGGGAATATTCCTTATGGACCTTTCAAATAACTTTTCTGATATTATTGTTGTGAGATGCTAAATTCCTTACTAATTTGCTCTAAAGTTAATCTTAGAACAGTTAATCCACCCACTTAAAACAATGTGACTAGGTTTCCTCTGCCTTGGTGTACCTTTGGAATGACTAGCACAGATGACCAATATAGACAAGCAATGTTTACATGTGCTGACTGTTGGCTGGAGAGAGGGCTCAGCAATTAGAGGTACTTGCTTGCAAATCCTGAATGCCTGGGTTCAACTCCCCAGTATCCACATAAAACCAGATGCACAAAGTAGAGCATGTGTCTGGAGTTCATTGCAGTATCACTAGTCCCTGGCATGCTCATTCTCTCTCTCTCTCTCTCTCTCTCTCTCTCTCTCTCTCTCTCTCTCTCTCTCTCTCTCTCTCTCTCTCTCCCCTCTCTCTCACTCTCCCCCTTCCTCGTCTCTCCTTGCAAATAAATAAATAAATTTTTTGAAAAACAAAAGAGTTGTTGACTGATCTTAAGATGCTCTATGCCCCTTTCCTCAAAGGTCTAGTTGGACTCTCAACTCAGAACAAGCATACATGTGTAAGAAGTGCTGATCGTAGCCTTGAAGACAATGAGGTCAGTAACTATGGGACCACAGATCTGTTGAAGGCGGGCTTAAAGTGATTGCTCTTGTGCTCAGAGTATATGTGTGTTCTGAATCAGCAGTCTAGCAAATCATACCACTAAATTCTTTTCTTTAACAAATGTTTAATGATTATCCAAGGGCAAAAGTCTTTATCATTTGCTCGTATAACATATTACTTGTTCATGTATTATTACTGTTTTTTTTTTGCTATTTAGTGAAAGTGCTCATGAGTGCCTGTATGCAAGGGATAAAGCAACACCCTCAGTAACATCAGAGCAGTGGAGACAGCAGATGCTGCAGGTTTACTGATGGATTAAACTGAACTATTCATTTTCCTTTTTCTTCAGGCAGCTGCTAGAGGCAGCTAGCTCACTCTCAGGATGGGGGTAGCAGGAGTTTGCTCTCACCCCTCTCAGGTTCTGCTCCTAGAAGCAATTTGTTCACTTCTGGATTGGAAAGTTCCAGAGATTAATCTTTCCTATATTCAGAGCTGTGACCTATAACCATACCATGATTATAATCCTCTTGTACCACCCTCTCTTTTTTCCTCCCATACTTCCCCTCCACTGAATCCCTACTGCTTTTCAACTAGTCTCTCTTCTATTTTGATATCATCTTTTTTAATGTCATCATTTTTTCCTCCTATTCTGAAGGTCTTGTGTTGGTAGTGTCAGCGACTGTGAGGTCATGAATATCAAGGCCATTTTGTGTCTGGAAGACAGCATTGTAAGCAGTCCTCCCCTTCCTTTGACTCTTACATTGTTTCCACTACCTCTTCTGAATGGTTCCTGAGCCTTGGTGTGATAGAGATGTGTCCTCCATGCCTCTCATCAGGGTCCCATACCCCCCAAGGGCTTATGATATCCCAAACAATAGGCTTTTGATTAGATTTTCAGTACCAGGCAGGAATTCCCATGTAGTGGGCTTCAAGTTCAATCAAAGAGCCGTTGGCTTCCCACATAACAGACATGGCACCATTGACTAGTCAATAGGCAGGAGGCTTCCATCTCAGCTCCAGCTTGATTTCTCAGTGACCTGAAGCCCAAGCATGTAGAATTTTCAGCAATATGGTCTTACCATCTAGTTCTGGTGGGCAACCAAGAGCCTGTAATGTTTGGGGGGTATCAGGGACCTCCTTGGCCAACAAATTGCTGCAAGGCATCCTACTTTGGCACTGAAATAGTTAAATAGATAAATAAATTTTAAAATATTATTTTTAAAATAATATTTTTAAATAATAATATATGGCTTTTGGGTACAATATTATCCACCTCCATAAGAAACATCTGCCAAAACTCTCCCTTTTTAACATATATATTAGCTAGCAAAGAAAAAGGTTTCCATATGGCTTATTCATAAATCTTAAATTTTTATTAACCTTCCTCTTCTCCATCCCCTCCTCTTAGACGATTCCCAACCCCATATTCTCTTTTCATTTCTCTGTTTTTACTTTCTTTGTATTGGTACTCTAGTACTAGGTATATATGTTTATTATTGTTATATGTTCTTGATGCCAACCCAAATTTTCTCTCTCCATGTGATGGTTGGGTTTTGTTGTCAACTTGACCTTTTTAGTAATCTTGGGTAGGTCTCTGAGGGTGTTTACAGGAAGGAAGCCTGCTCAGTAGGGGGCAGGAATTTATGGGGTTGAGCTGAATGCACTGTATTTTACATCATGTATGATTATCAGTTTGTGGGAACAAGGGGTGTACTGTCATAGTTTGATCCAGGTGTTTACCACAAATTAATGTGTTCTGAATGATCAATCCCCAGCTGATGGCAGTTGGCAGTTTAGGTATTAGAAACTTGTTGGAGCTGTTGTTGGGGGTGGGTTTATGGGTGATATAAGCCAGCTTCCCCTTGCCAGTGCTTGGCACACCTTCCTGCTGCAGTTTGCACTGCTGTGGTGGAGATGATGTTCACCCCTCTGCTTATGCCATCATTTTCCCTGCCATCATGGGCTTCCCCTCAAGTCTATAAGCCAAAATAAACCCATTTGTCCCATCAGCAGCTTTTCATTGGGTTCTTTCTGCATAGCAACTAGAGAAACCTGACTGCAACAGATTTGGTACCAGAGTCTTGGGTCATTTGTTGCTGCCAGAACCCTGATTCTGTGGCTTTGGTCTTTTGGAACTGACTTACAGGAGGAATGTAGAAGGATTTGAAAACCTGGCTTAGGAGACACCTTGCAGTGCTGTAAGTACAGCTTCATGGACCATTTGGGTCAAAGTTGAAAGAGCTGAATGCAGTCAAAACTATGGAGTGTGAGGATTATCTTACAAGGGTGAGAAAGAACTTTATGAGGACTGTGCCAGAAGCAGTTTGCATAAGAGGCTTGCTGCATTCTGCCTGCCTGTGTCCTGAGTAATTATACAGGGTTGCTTTGCATAAAAATGGACTGGTGTGAGCAGATGGAGATGGCACAGAAAGAAAGGAAATCTTTGGGATGAAACTGCTGCTAGTTCAGCTGCAATTGCTTGAGAGATTACAATTAAGATTGGACCAGGTGATCTGCATTGAGATAGCAGGAAGAAAGCAGACTCTTTGAAGTATGAGACCTGAATGCAGAATGAGGTTTCCTGCTCTTCAAAGTCAGCTTTGTTCCCCCGGGATTAACAAATTGGTAGCCCACCTGGTACTATGGAGTGTAACAAATGCAGAAAGAGAGGGTCATTGGATTTGCAACATGGTTTTTGGCATGGGCAATGTGAAGCAAGTGTGTTGGATTGCCTGTGTGGAAGCCTGAGGGAGCCATGAGAATGAACCATGGGTTACAGTGGAGACCCAGTGAATGCCAGGGCTATGGATGGCTGCCAAGAAGAGCTGTCAGCACCAGATGAAGTTTTCCCAGACTGTGAGTAGCTAAGCTAGAGGGGTAGAGTCGGAAAACCAAGAGACTTATAATTGGTTAGAATTATCAGACTTGGAGATAGAATTTGATGTTGCCCTGCTTGTTTTAAATCTTGTATTGGTTCAATCTGTCTTTGCCAATGCTATCTTTTGCAATGTGAATGTTCTGTGCCATTATGGGTTTGTTTGTTTGTTTTTGTATTACAGCTCAGTTGAAAGAAAAAGTGTGGAGAATTTATAGAGTTGAGCTGAATGCATTGTATTTTGCATTATTATGTGGGGGGCAGTGGCGGACTGTCATGGTTTGATCCAGGTGTCTCCCACGAATGAATGTGTTCTAAATACTTGATCCCCAACTGATGAAAGTTTGGGTATTAGAACCTTTTTGTATCTGTGTTGTTTGGGGTGGGTTTATGGGAGTTATAACCAGCTTCCCCTTGCCAGTGTTTGGCACACCTTCCTGTAGAGATTTGCAGTGCTGTGGTGGAGGTGATGTCAACCCCTCTGCTCATGCCATCATTTTCCCTGCCAGGATGGAGCTTCCCCTCCATGATGGAGGGGGAGCTCCAAAATAAACACAGTCCTCGACAGGAAGCTTTTGATTGGGTTCTTTCTGCACAGCAATGAGAGAAAGCTGACTACAACAGATGGTTAGATTTTGTTTTCAATTTGACGTTTTCAGTAATCTTGAGTGGGTCTCTGAGGTTGTATACAGGAAGGAAGCCTCTCAGTAGGGGGCAGGATGTAAGGAAGATCAGGGAAGCTAGAAATGAACATCCCTTCCTGGGAGAGCAGTGTAGGAAGGAAATTCCAGAGACTCAGGAAGCCAATGTGTCTAGGATAGGATTGCAAGACCCCCGTCCTAGGGCTACATAAAGGGGAAAGAAATTTCTCCCCTGCCTCTGCCTGTTTTGTTGGTTTGTGTATGGTGTTGGGCATAGGTTTCTTTTTCTGCTTCGACCTGAGAAAGGCAGCCAGCCTTTTCACCATTATGGAACTTCCCCTGTATCTGTAGCTTCAATAAATCCTTTCCTCCAATAACTGTGCCTGGTTTGGAGGTTCATCCCAGTGGCATGTGGCTGACTATGACACTCCAGTTCCCATGCAAAGCTGGATTCAAATTGGTGCATGTGTTATCACTTTAGAATAGCCCCTTTTAATCTCTAATAATATTCTTAGTTTTAAAGTTTATTGTGAGTGAGGACTGGTGTCACAGCCCTTTAATCCCAGCAATTTGTGAAGCTAAAGCAGGAAGATCACAGTGTGAAAGCCTTACTGGACTACAGAGTGAATTCAAGACCAACCTAGATAGTTTGAGAAAACCTGGTCTTGACTCACCTGTTGCTGTTGTCTATCTGCTGAGGTAGAGGAGATGTCCAGCACCTGCTCATGTCATCCTTTGTTCTGCCATCATGGAGTGTCCCCTCAAAACTATAAGCCACGGGGATGGAGAGACTGCTCAGTGGTTAAGGTGGTTGCCTCTAGAGCCTAAGGACCCAGGTTCAGTTCTCCAGTATACAAGTAAGCCAGATGCACAAAGTGGCGCATGCATCTGGAGTTACATTTGCAGTGGTTACAGGAGCATCTCTCTCTCTCTCTCTCTCTCTCTCTCTCTCTCTCTCTCTCTCTCTCTCTCTCTGCTTGCAAATAAATAAAATATTTAACAAAAAAGCTGCAAGCCAAAGTAAACTTTCCTCCCATCAGCTGCTTCTGGTCAGGTGTTTCACGCCAGCAATGCAAAAATTTCAGAAGCAGGTGGAAGCTTAGTTTCCTAAAATAGTTATGAGTCAAGGAGAGGATAACCAACATGTGATGCCAGCCATCAATATTGTACAGAATGGAGGAGAAGCCTATGAAAACATCTAGCCTTCACTGCTCACCAGGCATTAGAACATAACATAAAGAACTTCCTTAGGGATGACTGGTGTTCTGTACCAGTACAGCCAGGGAATATCATACATTTGGAGGGAAACTGCACATCTGACACTTGGATAATAGATGACAATTTCAGTTATTTGAATCTTTATCCAGACATGCTGATTTCTAGTACAAGCATAGCCAGTAGCATTCCATGTATGAGAAGAGCTGTTCTGAGTGAAACTTTTAGGGACTCTGATACAGCTTCATGGGAAATGCTGATTGCTACAATTAGCCATGAAGTGTTTGAAAAAGCAATAAGTAATAGCTACAAGAATTTAACCCTACCAACCGACCGTAGGCCGATAGCTGAGATTCTGGCAAGAGAGGGCCCGCCACAGTCATATCATGGAGAATCCAAATGGAACCCCACAGAGAATGACAGGATGAACAAGGGGCCCACAGCCACAGCCATTAATCAACACAGGATAAGCCAGTGAGACAGAAACCAATGATTTCGACACAAAGACCCCTAAACTCACAACCCTAAAGCAGCCTTAATACTCATCCACCACGACTCAGGGAACTATGCAGAAGAGGGGGCGGAAAGATTGTAAGAGCCGTGGTGGAGGAGATTATCCAGAGGCACGGCCAGGAGAACCTGGCTGAATACTAGGCTATCCATGGTCCCCTGTCACAAGGACTGATCCAGACGACCCATGGAGGAGGTTATCCAGTGGAGGGGGGAAGGGAGGGCAGCGGGGAATTGGGGATAACAACTCATTGTTTGCCCACTAAATGTTGTAACTCATTATGGACAATAAATTTAAAAAATTTAAAAAATTAAAAAATAAAGAATTTGCTTTTCAAACTGTTCAATAAATAAGGCATTTCGAAGAAATGTATAACTTAAACCTCATTTAAGATGAAATGAAACAAGAAATTGTGGAAGGGCTAGAGAAATGGCTCAGCGGTTAAGGCAGCTGCCTTCAGAGCCTAAGGACCTGGGTTCAATTCCCCAGTACCCACATAAACCAGATGCACAAAATGGCTAGAGGCCCTGGCTTGCCTATATTCTCTCTCTCTCTCTCTCTCTCTCTCTCTCTCTCTCTCTCTCTCTCTCTCTCT
>PVHP010055844.1:0-10025 GCA_004024765.1 Zapus hudsonius
ATTGGAAGTCAGAAATAATGATGCTTACACCACAGGAATGTAGAAAGATAAAAAAGATCAAACACCGGACTTCTGGCCCAACAGATGTCCCCCCTTTTAGCTCTAACCATCGCTATCTACTTCTGTACACATGCTTGTGCAGGCGAACTTATGTTTATCTTAAAGAATGTATGCTTCAGCCTTTAAAAAGAGTTCGACTGGAATGCCAGGTACCACAGTTCCCAGCTAGCTACCTAGCTGTGTGGCTGTGGTCCAGGTTCAAACCTGTCTGAATAAAGTGACCCGTGTGTTTGCTCTGACTCGAGTCTCTGGTGGTCTGTATTGGGGGATCTTCGAACCTTACACTCTGAGCCAGCCAGGGATAAAAACAGTGAGATCCCCATTCTATGGCAGCTACCTGGGAGGGAACTAACCTCGGGTAGATCAGTGCTGCTCTCACTCTCAATTGGAGAATCTGTTTAATTTTGCACATGGCAGAGAAAACAGAGAACCAAAATTTAACAGTAAGACAAGAAGATGGCTGACTGCCCAGCATGAGATATGCCACCTCTCCCACATCTGCCAGGGCCCAGGAAAAATTGAATAGGAAACAGTGACATGAGTACTGCTCTTACTGCCAGCCTGACAACCAGCTCCAGGGCAAGTCAATCAAAGCAAAAAATCTAGAGACCACAAAGAACTCAACACTAAATCCTCAATCAGACTGCCAACAGGCCTACATGGCTTGGGGAACATTGCAAAAGATGGGGCAGAAAGAGTCTAAGAGCCACATAGTGAGTAGACTACCCTGAGACACAGTCCTCCTGATATCCTACAGGGACTAACAGAGGCCTTCATGACCACACAGTGAATACCATAACCCCACTGAGGAGGGACCCCAGAGTTATGGGAGTAGGGGTGAGGGAATAAAAGAGTAAACCTGTTATTATCTATATCTATACCTATAAAACTTAATTTTTAAAAACTGAGATCCTGTCTTTAAAAAAAATGAGGAGCTGGGTGTGTTCCCACATGCCTTTAATCCCAGCACTGGGGAGGCAGAAGTAGGGGGTTCTCTGTGAGTTTGAGGCCAGCCTGGGACTCTGTATTGAATTCTAGGTCAGTATGTGCTAGAGCAAGACCCTACCTTGAAAACCCAGAAAGAGCAAGAGAGAGAACGCGCAGTAGTGTGGGAGGGCATGAGAGATGGATAGTCAGAAAGCGCTGGGAGACAATGAGGATGTGAGGGGAAGAGATGAGAGGAGGGCTAAGAGAAGGTAGAAGGAGACAGGGTGTAGGGAAGCAGGGAGAGGACAGGAAAGAAGGAAATGAGAGAAAACATGGGGGAAGTGAGAGACTGAAAGGACAGAGTGGAAGAAGAAGATGGGATAAAAAGAGGCAATAAGACAGGGAGAGCCCCTGGCCCCTTTTCCTGAGCACATCTTGTGCTCCAGGAGTTAACCCACTAGGCTGTGGCTTGTTTTCACAATGTCTTCATCTCTTTCTCCATTTTAAAACCCACAGGTTCCCTAAATAAGCCAGACAATGTCACAACGGGACCCTTCCCCAATAGTGTGCTATCTCCAACCCTTCCAAGGGCCCCTAATGCTTAAGTGACACTAACTCAAAAGAAGGAAACCAGTTACACAATATGGGCTGTCAGGGTGGGGGCATGATTCAAGAGCATGACTGCTCTTTCTGCAGGGGAGCCTGATGGCCACAGCACAGGAGAGGCCATACTACCTCACTTCAGTCACACCTTTGCCAAGAGAAAGATGGGAAAAGTGGATCATGAGACTCCCACACATTCCAGCTTCTAGCTTGCAAGCATTCTTTTGGTACCTTTCCCAAGAATGGCCTCACAAGTAACCCTACTTCACCAAAACAGAGATTCTCAGTCATCAACATGTCCCAGCACTTTGCACATGCCCACTACTGAGTCAGCCTCCTTGAACATTTACACAAGGGCTGGAGCTGAGCATCTATCCCCACCTCTCCCAGGGGCTATACAGCAGCCCTCCTGATGTGTGATGAATTCTTATTCCAGTGAGCTCACAGTTTGCAAGTAAGAATTTGGAACTAAGACAAAATTAAATGTGTACATGGAAACTAGTATGTTCCATGAACAAGTTGCACAGACAGAAAGGGGGCAGCAAGGAGAAATGGCCAGAAAGCACACTGTGCTGCAGGCAGGGTCCCTGGTTCCAGGCTCTCCTTTGGGCCCAGTTCCCTCAGCAGGTATCCTTGGGTTGTGAGACAGGACCCTGCAGATGGTAATAAACATTCTTTTTGAAGGTTAGTGGGATTTCCATGTACATGTGACATATGCATACACACACACAACATAAAAAGTGGGAAGATATTCCAAACTCAGTTAAGAATTTGAGAATCATGATGAAGTTCATGCTCAGTGGATAAAGTACTCATTCACAAGGGTGAGGACCTGAGTTCTTATGCCCAGTGTACAAATAAAGGAAGATGGGGTTTAAAAAGGAGAAGAAATTGCAGATACCTGTTGCTGTAGTTAGCATCCTGTTGCTGGCAGAAAGTACCTGACCAAAACCAGTTGATGGAAGGAAAGGGTTTTTTTGGCTTATAGACACAAGGAGAAGCTCCATGATGGCAGGGAAAAACATGGAATGAGCAGAGGCTACACATCACCTCCTGGCCAACATCAGATGAACAAAAGCAGCAGGAGAGTGTGCCAAACACTGGCAAGGGTCC
Organism: Zapus hudsonius; assembly: GCA_004024765.1. Lineage (NCBI taxonomy): Eukaryota > Metazoa > Chordata > Mammalia > Rodentia > Dipodidae > Zapus > Zapus hudsonius. The sequence goes on from PVHP010055844.1 coordinate 2,704, forward strand.
AATACCTCCAATAACATCCCAGCTCCAAAATGGCCATCAGCTGGAGATCAAGCATTCAAAACACATAAATTTATGAGGGACACCTGAATTAAACCACCAAATTTGTCTGTAGGGATTTAAATGAAATTTCCCTGAAAAGAAACTCTAGGAACAAAGAATCAACATCTTATGCATAACTAGATAATTCAAAAGAAAAAAATCTTTTTTTAAAGATAGGGTCTCATGTAGTCTGGGCTGTTCTCAAACTCCATATGTAGCCAATAATGACCATAAACTCTTAATCCTCCTGCCTCCACCCCCCCCAAGTGCTGGGATTATAAGAACCTGCTACCACTCCTGGCTGAAATTTACTCTTTGCCCATACACATGTAAAGCCAGATTCACAAAGGGGCATATACACTGGAGTTCTTTTGCAATTGTAAGAGGCCCTGGTGTGCCCATTCTTATTCTCATATTCATTCATATTCATATATTCTCTCTACTTGCAGATAAAAATATAAAAATACTTTTAGGCTGGGTGTGATGGTGCAGGCCTTCAATCCCAACACTTGAGAGACAGAGTTAGAAGGATCGCCTTGAGTCCGAGGCTACCCTGAGACTACTAGGTAGTGAATTCCAAGTCACCCTGGACTAGACCAATACCCTATCTCAAAACAACAACAAAAATACTTTTAGGCCAAGAGTAGTGGTTCAGGTCTGTAATCCCAGCACTTGGGAGAAAGAGGCAGGAGGAGTAGGTCAAGGTCTTTATCAGCTATATAACAAGTTTGAGGCCAGCTTCAGCTCCATGAAACCCTGTTGATGTTATCATAACACAGTTATTATTACTACTACTATTATTGTTGTTGTTGTTTGAAAACTTCTCAAGCAAGTATTTGTGATCTTTATGCCCAACAAACAGGTGAACACAGTGTGAATTACTTCCCCCTTTCAAATTTTCAATTGGCAACAATTTCAGCCCCACTAACCCAACACCCCCTAAAGGATTTTCAACAAAATGTTTTCTTCCATTTGTTTTCTAATGGTTAAAGCTTTTTAACAACTAAGCTAAAAATCAACATCTATTGAACAAACACTCTGCCCAACCTGCCTTAAATATTCCTGATTAATTCATTGACAGACTTTATTTGGGCTAATAACTGTTTTCTGCCCAATAGTTTATTGAAACCAATACCTATGGTCCAAACCACTCAAGCAGTTGAGACTGGAGGATCAACCCTAGGTAACATAATGTGACCTCTCAAAAAATAGTTCCTGGGCTGGAGAGATGGCTCAGTGGTTAAGGGACTTGCCTCCAGTGCCTAAGGCCCTGGGTTCAATTCCCCAGGTCCCACATAAGCCAGACCCACAAGGTGGTGGCCCTGGTGTGCTCTCTCTCTCCCTCTCTCTCTCTCTTCCTCTCTCTCTCTCTCTCTCTCTCTCTCTCTCTCTCTCGCTCGCTCGCTCGCTCGCTCGCTCTCTGCTTGAAAATGAATAAATAAAATATTTTAAAAAAAATAGTTCCCTGAGAGAAAAGGGGCAAGTTAAGTGATTGAACTGTCTTGTTTTGCTTGTTTGTTGTTTTGTTTTAATAATCAATGTACAAGAAAGACAAAGTCCCTTGATGAATCATTCCAAGTCAAATGAATTTCAGGGGCCAACTCAGGCAGGGAGTGGCTACCAAAACCATCTGGTGAAGGACCAGGAGAACCATGAAGAAGTTGGCCAAAGTGAGGAGAGAGCAAAGCAAAGGCCTTTCCAATTCTCATCCAAAACAAGGTTAATTAAGCACATAGCCTAGCTCTAGGCAGGAAAATAAGAACTCACTGCAATAATTAGATAGGACAGTAAGCTAATTAGAAGTTCACAGGGAGGTGGCAAGTGAGGAATAAAACTGATGTATCCCCAGAGGACCAGACCTAGAACATGACTCCAAGTCTTCTAGTCTAGAATGGTCCAAAAAAAAAAGTCCAGCAAAAAAACAAGGATTGGTAGTCTGCATGCTGACTGGTAAGAAGTTGACATTTAAGAAGATTGAAATTTAAACTGTCTATATATTTTGCTCTATGGTGCTTAAAGACCTAAATTTGTTATGCAAAATGAGTAATTAATCAGTGTTAAAAATATTTATATTATTTAATCCAAGACAGAAATAAAAGCTGTACTAGGAATTGCATTTCATCTTACCACTCTGTCCCTATACCTAGGGACAGACTAGCCTCCTGTACTAGCCATCATTTCCCTGGCCACTGCAAGAATATAAGCAATATCCTTTTTCTGTTTTTTTTTTCTTGCCAAATGAATAAGATTCAGTTAGGACAAATTTTGTATGATTTTATGTTTTTTTTCCTTCTAAAGCTAAATATAAACAGTTTATCAATGATTTAAGATCCACTAGCTACAATTTGCTTGATTTAAGTGTTTCCTAATGAAAACTATAGACCTGTTTGCAAGCTGTATCCACAAAATAAGGATCAAGATGAGAAACAAGTGTTCATAATCAACCAGGCTTCCAGTGTACCTTTGCCAGCTGAAGGAATTTAAAGGAAGATATAAGGAATACCATCAACCCTGTACTCACAAACTTGAGAGATGTTTGGCATTGCAGTGTTTTCCTCCCATGATTCAAGCATTCTTTGTTTCTGAAATATTTATTATTTATTTATTTGCAAGGAGAGAGAGAGGGAGGGAGAGAGAGAAAATGGGTGTGCCAGGGCCTCTATTTATTGCAAATGAATTCCAGATGTATGCTCCACTTTTTTAATCTATCTGGCTTTATGTGGGTACTGGGGAATCAAAGCCAGGTGGTTAGCCATTGTAGGAAAGAGCCTTAACCACTGAGCAATCTCTCCAGCCCAATTCAAGTATTCTTAATGAATCCCAGTAATTGCCAAGGAATTAATGCCAAGAGCTTCAGGATGTCAAAGTAAATTCCAAATCCCCCTCCCCGCAGGATGAGGGGTATGTAACTAGGGATAAGCAAAAATGTAGTTTCTCAGGGGAAGTATGGGCCAAACATTTTAAATAAACAGAAAAACTTTGGAGATGGCTCAGGAGGTGAGAGCGCTTCTTGATGAAAGCCTGAGGGCCTGAGAAGGCCTAATTCATCATGAGTTTGATTCCTCCACATCCATTTAAACAGCTGGGTGTGGCCACACACAACTGTAGCACTGGTCCTCTGGGGAATACAAACCAGAGAATTGCTTGGGTGACAGTCCTGGCCAAAAACAGCAGCTCTGGATTCAATGAGAGACACCCTCTCAAAGAATCATGCAGATGTGCCATAGAGGAAGGACACTCAACATTCTCCTCTGGACTCTGCATGCATGAACATGGGGCACAAACGTCTGCAGACACACACACAGCACACACTCACCAAAACTCCCAGCAAAACCATGTTTCCTCTTTTTCCATATCCCTTTCAAATCTCAACTGAGTGCCTAGGACCTCTAAGATGTCATCCAGGCAACTGGCAGGTACAGGAGCCCTTAGGGGACAAGGATTCTGATCTGCACATTAGAAAAGTACTGGGGAGGGTGATGAAAAACGTTTAAAACAAAATAGTGGTGATGGCTGCAGAAAATTGTGAGAATACCTAATATCACTAGATTGTACTCTTACAGTGGTTAAATTGCAAATCTCATTGCATATGTTTACAATTTTAAAAATAATTAATATATTAAGAAACCACCTGTATTAGTCAGGGTTCTCTAGAGGAAACAGTTGATAGAATGGATTATAATAAAAGGAAATTTATTGGGATAGCTTACGACAGTCCAATAGTAGCAGTATGTAGACCCACAGGTAAGGAACCACGTAGATGGATGTCTCAGCAGTCCCAAACCAGCCCAGAAGGCCTGATGAATCCCTGGGGAGTGGCTGCTCTTCAGTCCAATATGTGAGGCCGAGGAAACTGGATTCCAATGTCCAGGAAGGGCAGGAGAGCAGGATGCGAGTGCAAGTCACGAACAAGCACCAGCAGCCGGGGGAGGAAGGAAGAGCATCTTCTTCCTCCTAAGCTTCCTTCTATTAGTCTCCTTCTAGAAGGCCCACCCACTGGGGGAAAGGGCTCACTCTGGAGAAGGGAACTCATCCCTTCTCCAAAATCTCAAACTCAGAGACCTACCCAGGATTACTATGGATTTGACAAATTTAACCATAACAAGTCTTCTCCAAAATCCCAAAAGGAATTTGTCAGTCCTTCCTGCAGGCAAGCTCAGAGACCTGCTCAAGATTATTATGGATTAGATCAAGTTGACAAACTTAACCATCACAAGTCTTCTCCAAAATCCCAAAAGGAATTTGTCAATCCTTCCTGCAGGCAAGCTCAGAGACCTGCCCAAGATTATTATGGATTATTACATTGGTCAAATTGACAAATAAATTTAACCATCACAAGTCTACCCTTTGTCAACTTGACATCAAATCATATCTCCTTATATCTAAATTTCTAAATGAAGACAGGAATCTCATGATTCCTCCTAACGTGATATAACTATCCCACATACAACCGGAAACGCATAATCTTCCCCAAGGTAAGGCAGGTCTCTTGAGGAATGCTTATTCTAATATCTAATAACATAAATTCAACAATGATTACTGATATAATCTCAATCAATACTAATTACATAGTAGAGGAAAAATAAAGGTATTAGTATATATATGGGCAAACATTCTTAGCAAGTAATACAAAACAAACAAAACAAAACAAAATACTTATGGCAATTACAGCCCTTGTTTTTGTAACTGGTCACGTGGCCTTAGTTGGTATTTGTAGTTACCTTCTTCTACTACCCATTCTGTATTTTCTCCACCTTCAGCAAGCACCTCAGCAGGTCTTGGTTCTTTACCTGGAGGGGTGACCCATACTTTCATTCCTGATGGATATGAGCCATTTTTCACATTGCTTTGATTGGGGTGTTGTAGTTTCCCATTGACTTTGATAACAGGGCATGGTAACACCAAGAGGCGCCCGATAGAGTCTCCTGCACTCCAAACATATTCTTCCTTGCCTCCATTGTGGAAGAGCAGTCCAATTTCTCCCTGGTAGTCTGGATCAATCATTCCTGCTAACACTGTAACTCCTTTCTTGGCCTGTTGACCGGAGGGCATCAGGAGCCCATAGTGGCCAGGGGAAAGTCTTAGCTTCCACTTCAATGGAATGATCTCTGTGCCTTCTGGCAAAAGCACTCCCCACTTCTGAAGCCAAGACTTCTAGGCCAACAGGAAGCAGAAATTTGGCTAATGGGTCACTTGGGGTGATGGTAAGTGGTACCATTCCCATTTCCACCCCCTTGATTCCTGGACCCGTGGATCCAGGCTATAGGAGAAACAGAACCATATATAGGATGCTGGTTCAGAACATACACAGCCTGCTGGAGAACTCTGCCCCAGCCCTCCAGGCGAGTGCCCCCTAGTTGGTGCCGTAAGTGGTTCTTTAAAAGACCATTCCATCGTCCTATCAAGCCAGCTGCTTCAGGGTGCTGGGGCACATGGAAAGACTAGTGAATTCCATGATCATGAGCCCACTGCTGCACTTCCTTGGCTATGAAGTGAGTTCCTTGGTTCCTTGGTCTGAAGCAATGCTGTGTGGAATACCATGACGGTGGATGCAGGGAGCCGGGATCGCCATTAGGTGGCGCCCACTACCTCGCAGCTAGGCAATGCTTGGGAAGACTACTTTACTAAAAGGTCAAAAAGGTCAATGGAAGGCTACTTTACTACAAGCTATCCTAGCCAATCCCGTGGCGTCTGGAGGTGGCAAGCAGGAGCCAGCCAATCATGGGACGATCCGTGTCCCTTTTCCCTATATAAGCAGCTGCTTCTTAGCGCTCGGGGCCCCTCGCTTTTTTACCCCCTTCAATCAAAAGGCTCTCCATTAAAGTGTGATTTGAGAAGGATCTTCGAGTGGTGTTGTTCTTCCTTGCCGAGCGGGGAGCGCGCCGCAGGTGGATAAGGCATTCTATGAGCCAATGGATGGTAGTTTTTGCTGAAGCACTCTGGGCAGGAAAAGCAAATCCATACCCAGAATAAGTGTCTATTCCAGTAAGGACAAAACGCTGCCCTTTCCATGATGGAAGTGGTCCGATGTAGTCAACCTGCCACCAAGTCAATGGCTGGTCTCCTCGAGGAATGCTACCATATTGGGGGCTCAATGTTGGTCTCTGCCGCATAACCTGCATCCCTGCCACCATGGCCACTTTGTTCATGGATCCATTCGGCAATGACAGGGGTGGCTGAGGAGAGAGGTTAGCCATATCCACAGAATGGGTTAGTTTATCAACTTGATTATTAAAGTCATCCTCCAATGATATCACCTTCTGATGAGCATTAACATGAGACACAAGTATCCTTATATCTTTTGCCCACTCAGAGAGGTCTATCCATATAGTTCTCCCCCAAATGTCTCTCTCTCCAACTTTCCAATTGTGCTCTTTCCAAGTCCCAAACTATCCAGCCAAACCATTGGCCACAGCCCATGAATCAGTGTACAATCGCACATCTGGCCATTTTTCCTTCCAAGCAAAATGCACAACCATATGCACTGCCCGAAGTTCTGCCCATTGTGAAGACTTCCCCTCACCACAGTCTTTCAGGGTTGTCCCAGAAACAGGCTGTAATGCTGTGGCTGTCCACTTCTGGGAGGTACCAGCATAACATGCTGAGCCATCTGTGAGCCATGCCTTAGTCCTCTCCTCCTCAGTCAGTTGATCATGGCACACCCCATGATGCCATAGGCTCATGCTTGGGGACAGAAGGCATCGTAACAGGAGTAGCAACCATAGGCATTTGGGCAACTTCCTCATGAAACTTATTTGTGCCTTCAGGGCTTGCTCGGGCCCGATCATGAATATACCACTTCCACTTGATGATGGACTGCTGCTGTGCACGGCCAATTTTATGGCCTGGTGGGTCAGACAACACCCAGTTCATAATGGGCAGCTCAGGTCACATAGTAACCTGATGGCCCATTGACAAGCGTTCAGTTTTCACTAAGGCCCAATAGCAAGCCAAGAGCTGTCTCTCAAAGGGGGAATAATTGTCTGCAGAAGATGGCAGGGCCTTACTCAAAAATCCCAAAGGCCTCCTCTGTGATTCACCTATCGGGGCCTGCCAAAGACTCCAGACAGCATCCCTATCAGCCACTGACACCTCAAGAGAGCAGCCTGCACAGCAGCCTGGACCTACCATAGAGCCTTCTCTTATTCTGGGCTCCATTGAAAACTAGCAGCCTTCTGAGTCACTTGGTATATGGGATGAAGTAACACACCCAAGTGAGGAATGTGCTGCCTCCAAAATCCAAATAGGCCCACTAGACGTTGTGCTTCTTTCTTAGTGGCAGG
>PVHP010055846.1:0-10026 GCA_004024765.1 Zapus hudsonius
GCCGCCTTGTTACATCACCCTCTGTATGAAAAACAGCACCTGCCTATAACAGAGTCCAGACCCAGGAAAGAAACTGAAGTCCTCCAGGCAGTAAACCTCAACATGCAAACTCCTGGCACCCCCAACCCTATGAGGGAACTAATATGTGTGTGTGTGTGTGTGTGTGTGTGTGTGTGTGTGTGTGTGTGTGTGTGTGTGTGGTGTCTAAACTAACCAGGGTTTCCTGTTGCTGCAGATAAATGCCCGTCCAGCTTTAGCTTTGTGTGGGTGCCTGGGGAACTGAACCCAGGCCAGCAGGCTTTGCAAGTACCTTTAACTGCTAACCCATGTTTCCCATCACCCCCCAAAACCCCTATCTGACATTTTTATCCAGTATTCCACAAAGGAGCCGAGTTCTGGTCTCAGAGTGCAGACCCCTCCAAACAGAGGCAATGAGAACAAAGCAATGCCTAACAGCAGTGAATAAGCAAACCCACCCCCTCCAAACTGGACCACGTTGAACCAGCTTCCCCAACATACAAAGTGGTCTGCACAGTGCAGGGACCTGAAGACTAGTTCTTCTGCAGATAAACTGTTCTGCATTCACAGGTATTTCAGGTATTCAAACAGAGCCACCAAGCTAGTATTTTTTCAAGGGTACTACAGTAAACATGAGCCACCTGAAGTTTTAAAATGGAAAACCACAAGCTATACTTAAAGTATCTTCCCAGCATTCTTCGGCATTGAACTAAATTCACATACTAAGGTTATCTTAAAACAAGGCAGAACAAGGCAAAACAAAGAGTCCCAATTAGTTGAAATATTGCATTGAACTCTACCCCACAACAGAGTGTGTGTGAATATTTTGTCATCTAAAATACGAAGCTGTGTGGCAGTCAGTGAGCAAATGGGAGTTCCATTTTTAATCAACTTTCAGACACCCTTCAGAAAAAAATAACACCACTTACTCCTCTATGAAGTGTGGATGTCCTGAAATAGACACGTAGCTGACAAATGCTGTCATCCAACAATGGGGTACAGTCAGCGAGAACCTGCTGTTGACACCCTCTGGAAAAATCATGAATGCTCCAGCCTCGAAGTGTCAAGTCTGATAAGTAAATGGTGATTCAAAATAAGACAAAGAAATGACCAGAAAGCTGTGAAACTAGTCAATGAACATAACTCCACAAGACTCAGATAAGCTCCATCGCACTACTTACCACGTTATTTCAGTCAGAAAGTTTAACTCTTATTTTTTAAATTATTTATTTGTAAGCAGAGACATAAAGAGAGAGAGAGAGAGAGAGAGAGAAAGAGAGAGAGAGAGAGAATATGGGTGAGCAAGGGTTCTGTGGCCACTGGAAATGAATTCCAAATGCTTGCACCACTTTGTGCAGCTGGCTTGACCTGAGTGCGTGAGAATCTAACCCTTGTCATTAGGCTTTGCAGGCAAGCGCCTTAACTGCTGAGCCATCTCTCCAGCCCCTAACTTCTTTTATGAGCTTGAACATGAGAACTAGAAGAGGTGATTAACAAACAGCATCTATGATTGTATTGATTGGGCAACAGATAGGTCACTCACCCCAGATTTGTAACAGGGGAGCTGGGGATTAGAACTTAAGATAGTACCCAGCAAATTCCAGTGCACCTCAGAACTTAAGGAGTACCCGAATTCTTGTCCATAAAGTTATATATAAAGTTATATATAAAGAATTAAAATTATAGACCACCAGAGGATAAGGTATAGTGGGAGACTTTATTTAAAAGAAAATGGGGAGTTACAGAGATCTCCAGCCACCAGTGTGGAGAGAACACATGGGAGAGGTTTTAGCAAAATCTATGCTGTTCAGCTAAACAAGCAGAAGAAAGTAAGATAACAGAGGGCTTCCATCATGAGGAAAAAGGTTCGTGTGGGAAAAATCTTGAGGGCCCCACTCACCACAACCATTAGGTTGTGGTGAGGGAAGGTCTTACCTTCCTAAGGCCTGGAAATTTAGAAGTCCTTTTTCTAGGAAGCCATGGAGGGAAGAGAGGCTGGACTGTGAGTGACTTTTAAGACCTCTGTCAGGTAAATCAGAGAGACAGCTGGTTGGTCCATACCTGACCAATCAGTTTTAGCATCTAGGTTTGAACTCTAGTTAGAGACACCTCCCACTCAAGGGGAGGGGAGTCTATGGAACTTGCCTGAAGGAGTTAACTGTCACAGATTCACCATGAATTTGGTTTAAATGTACACATTTAAATAACAGGTCCAGGTGGCTACTTTACATACAGCCTCATAGTTCTTTAAGGACTTTCTCTTGGCCTGGACAATGCCATCATCACTGACAGTCAGTCCTCCATAGTCGGGTTTTTTTCATGTCCCTTTTCTAATAGTTCAATTCTTTCCCCAATAAATAAAAAAGTCAAGTGTGTATGTTGGGAGGTGAGGGGGTAGAGGAGGACCATGGTATAAAAGTTAATACGCTTCACAATGAATTTTAATATAAGTGATTTTTCAAAATCGTTATTTTCATAGCAAAAAAAATGCTAGCAAAAGCTTTCATTTTGCTATCTAGCTTAAGAGGAATGTGCGGTTACTCTACCAGCAAATGTGAATGACTTGCTAAGACACACGACGTTGTTCCCTGAAACAGATAAAGTCTTCAAAGAGTGAGGAAAGAAGCATCATTGTTGGATCTCAAAATTATACTGGCCCATGGATAGCAGTGTTACTGGGACTCATGGGTTTACATCACTAAGCTCCATGCACCCTAACCCACAGCCCAGGAAGGCCAGGTGGGTTTCCTGGGATACCTTGAAAGAAGCCATTATGAACAATAACCAACAGGTGAAAAACAGACTTCATCTTCTCAGTGCCAACTCTGGCCTACACAGCAGGTCCAATTCTCCATTACTAATGAATGGATTTCTCCCTCCAGCCCTGCAGAAGGCCTTTTAACTGCCAGCAGGTGGGCTTCTGTTTAGTAACCTTAGGGGAAACTTTTTTTTCTCCTCTGGACTAGCTTATGGAAGCATCCAGAATAATAGTAGCACCTATTTTTCTCAGCCTACACAGTAGCTTCCTCACTGTACTAAGTGCCCTAAGTCCAGAGGAAAATCTCCTATGATTTGATCAGGAACAAATTATTTTTCTCTGGGATAATCTGAGGAATGTGTTGAAAGTCACAAAACAATTTTGTTATTTTCTTTCCAGAGAAGTGAATGGAGAAACAGCAAGAAATTATGCTTAGCATATACTCCAACAATATTCCACCATGCAAATACATGAAATGTTCCAACACACTGCCTCTGATCGGCTTTGTAGAAGATTCTTAGGTCTACATTTTAAACACAAACACACTGGTGGCCTTGTTTCTTAATAAATAATAAAAGCAACCACAATTAGAGAGGTGAATAAGTGCATAAAATCTATTACTTTTCTTCATTCCCAATAATTACAACTTCCTCAAATTTTCAAGTAAAAAAATCATTTAATCATTAAGGCAGGTGCTGTTAGAATAAACACTAACAAGGGTCACAATGAAGTAAGTGGTAGAGTGGACACCATCAAAGTCTAAAGTAAACATTTCTTTCTTATCAATCAAACCTTAGTGATAAGAAAAAGTGTTTTCTTTAAACACACATAAATACTTTCCTCCAAAAAAAAAAAAAACTAAGTATTTGAGCTCCTTTATAGTTTCATATTTGAAATAACCATAGTACAGGCAGGCAGACCTTGGCTTGATCTATAAGAGGATTTTACAGGTGCAAAAAGAAAGAGCAATCACTGCTGACTAGGGGGACAGAGGATGAATATGCAGACAAGGTGACATTGTGCTGAGCCTGGGATGATGAGACACCCCATCATACAAGGTAACATTTGAAATTCAAAGTAAATGCACTGTAGCCCCCAAATACTTTGTAGATATAGAGAATATATACCTAGTCTGTCCCAAAAAAGTACTTTAAAAATATTTTAATACATGTTATGAAATCTGCTAGAACCATGAAAATGTTCCCGTATCATCTGGGTCTCCTCTACGCCAGTGTTCCTTTGCCAAGGGGACAGGAGTCCTGTGTCACTGTCACCGGGCACGTGTTACTACTTTGAGACACTCCTGTCTTTTTCCTATGGATAGTAATTGATTCTCTCCATAACGCAGGAGAACATGACTGTCATCCATTTCTAGTTTGTCTGCCCATAGTATTCCTTAAATAAAGGGGTTCTTAACAGATGTGAAGGGAGTATTAAGCCTAGTTTTAACAATGGTAATAAGTGATCACCATCACAAGAGATATCTGTATAAGTACTATAAAGTTAAATCACAATGCACGATACACCAACAAAGAGCGTCGGGATAATTAATATATCTTTTCTCCACAATGAACCACTTGCTGTTCTTTGGTGTAACTTGTTTAGAAATAGAACAAAATTTTATTTTAAAAAAGGGGGCAGGAGATTGGGGATGGAGCTCAGTTGGTAGACTGCTTGCCTAGCGTTCATGATGCCCTGGTTCAATCCCCATTACCACATAAACCCAGCATGGTTACACACCCCTGTAATCCCAGCACTCCAAAGGTGGACTCAGGAGGATCCAAAGTTTTAAGCCACAATCTATCTGCTACAGCCTGGGCTATGGGAGACCACCTCCAAAAAAGGGGGAAGGAGAGTGGTAGGAGTGTGGCTCAGTGGTAGAGTACTTACCTAGCATCCATGGGGCCATGGGTTCAATCCCCAGCACAGGAATTTCTGTTGTTATTTAAACTGTGGATATAGGTGAGTGGAATGGCACACTTGCCTAAACCTGCACACGGCGCCCCCTCCCTTCAATCATCAGTGGGGGTTGGGGGAGGGGAGATAGTATCTCAACAGCCTTCATAGGGCTTTATCTTTTCCTGTCACCAAGACCTAAGACAACACCTCTAGAAGGCACTAGAAAGGTATGAAGTGGCATACTGGATCTGCACAAATCAATGGTAGTCAGCCCCAGCTCCAAGTATCTCAAGTCAAGAAACGTCTTGGCAATAAGACATGTAGGCCAGTATGTTGAAAATATGGAAGACAAACACATGCTGTCCAGGAAATACATTTCAAAGATCATTCTTTCTGAACATTTCTTATGTGTTCTTTCAAAAACTTCAGAAACTTCCCTGTTGTTTAAAATAAGTCAGAAAGTAAAGATGGAAAATCTTGTTTTTACCGGGCTACTTCCTATAATGACACGGAAAGATTACGCCTAGAAACTTGCCTGATATTTTCACAGAAAAGGTTTTTAGTTTTTTTCTAAAAAAAGAGGAACATGGGCTGGAGAAATGGCTCAGTGGTTAAAAGCACTTGCTTGCACTGCCTGATGGGCTTAGTTCAAATCCCCAGTACCCATGTCAAGCCAGATGCACAAAGGCATCAGGAGCTTGTGTGCAGTGGCACGAGGCTCTGGAGCACCCATATACACTCTCTCTCTCTCTCTCTCTCTCTCTCTCTCTCTCTCTCTCTCTCTCTCTCTCAAATAAATAATAATTTTTAAAAAGAGAAACAAAATGCCAGGTATAAACAGGCTAACTGTAAAAGATGTTTTTGTGACTTTGTTTCCTAACTTTTGGACAAAAACAGACTTTCAGTTTTCCCAAATGTAATTTGTTCTTATTGCTGACACTCAGAAATTTCAGCATTCATTCAGAAGTACTTCATTAACTATTTTAAAAGTCAGTATTGCATTGTATGAAAGTAGGCCAGGTGTTTGAACAAAATTCCCCCTTCTAAAGTGATTTTACAAAATACTGTAACTCAGGGTGGAAGACAAGACAGGATGGAATGCCAGTTTTGATAATAAGTAGCAAAAAAAAAAAAAAGACTACAAACTAATACCCTCAGTGCTACTTTGTGGATAAGGTTGCAACTTGTGCATGCAAGCACTCTACAAGAGCATTACTCAAGAAGAAACTGTCAGAAACGAAGGCTGAGGAAAGCATTCTTTTCTAAATAAGGACTCTAACAAGGGATGTGCTGTTTCTTTGGCAAGTATTGACAAGCACTGCATAGCGATAATGCTCCCAGTGGGGGAGGGAAAAAGAAAAACCTCTGGTTACCAACAGTAAAAAGTGCCTGTTATGATACTCTAATGCGACAAGTTCACTAAGAGAAATCAACTTGGCAAAAGATAGAACAGCATTGTATAAAACTTTATTTCCTTCCCAAGTTGTTGGGGATTTTGTTGATTGTTTTCTTTTTCCCCCAATCCCAAGGGTCTTAAGAACTAAGTTTGCTGAGTTTTCCCTCTACTCTCCCCTCCAAAAAGCACCAGCAGCGGTTGAGTCCAGGTAATACTTTTCAAAGATCAACGGTAAGGTAAATTTCAGTTCTCTTGCGCCCCGATCCAGGCCTGGGAGAGCGAGGTCAGTGGTCCCCTGTCACTGCAAGTCCACTAAAATGCGATCTTAGGTGGAGAGGAGACTGGAACCGAAGCAAAGACCCACAGCAATCAAGCACCATCTCGCCCTCGAAAAGGGCCTCTTCGAGCCCAGGAAACCAGGCTCGGCCCAAAGAACCTGCCGCTCGGGGGGAAAAAACTTCCATCGAACCGCCAAGAAAAGTTGCGAGGAGGCGGCTCGGCTCCGAGCAGCCTGCGCCAGGGACTCCGGGCAGCGGCGTCCGCGGGGACGACCCCTGCTCGGGCCAAGCTCCCGGCCCCCGGGTGCGTCGCCGACCTCGGGCGGCTCGGGCACGGCGCCCGGGTCCGCACCCTTCCCCACGACCGCGGGCAGTGGGCGGAGAGACGCGAGCCAAGGAGAGGGGCGGACAATGCCGGGCTGGGCTGGCGAGGTCCGCAGGGACCTGCCTCCCCTTCCCTCCCGGGGTGGCTCCGAGCTCTCCCTTCCTTCCTTCGTTCCTTCCCTCCATCTCTCCACCCGCCGCCTTCTTCCCGGCCGGGCGGTTCCCGCGAATTGGAGAGGAGGAGGCGTGCGAGCCGAGCCCGGCGCGCCACAGGCGCAGGGACGCGCGCAGGGAACGGGGGCGCGCGCGGGGAACCGGGAGCGTGCAAGGAACCGGGGAGCCGGGCGCGCGGGGGGACCGGGAGCGTGCTGGGAACCGGGCACCCGGGAAGCCCGGCGCGCGGGAGGATCGGGGACGCGCAGGGAACGGGGCGCGCGGGGGGACCGGGAGCGTGCAGGGAACCGGGCACCCGGGAAGCCCGGCGCGCGGGAGGACCGGGCGCGCGCTGGCAGCCGGCGGCGCGCGGAGAGAGCCGGGCACCGGAGGGGAAGGAGGCGCTCAGCAGAGCCCGGCGCGCGGTGCTTCCCCCAAGCAGCCGCCGGAGCTCCGACGGGCTTTTACGGTTGACCCCAGGACTGCGCAGGGGGCTGCGTGTCCGTTAGGAGTCTCCGCCCGGGCGGCGTAGCTCGGCACCGGCCCGCCTCCTCCTCGGGAAGGGAAGGACCGGCGATCGGGTCCCACTACCGCTCTCCAAACCCCACACCGCCGCTGCGGCCGCGGGGCTCGGCGAGCATCCTCCGGTTCCCGTCCCCAGGCAACACCTACCCGTCCCCGATCCGGTGCAGCAGCCTCGCTCCTCCGGCGCCGCCGGTCCCCGCCCTCGGGCCCCAGAGCTCCGTGCTCTTGACAATGGCGCGTCCCCTTTAAGGAATAATCCGATCGGAACCGATCCGTGGTTAAACCTCCCTCCGACTCGGATTTTAACCGGATTTCTGTCTCGCTCTCCCAGAGCCCGACGGGCGCCCGGCGCTGCTGCGAGCTCTTCCCACCCCTTCCCCGCCCCGCCCACCCTCCCGCCATCCTGATTGGCGGGGGTTGCTACAACAGGAACCGCCGTCCTCGCTTCCCATTGGCCAGCCCGGCCGCCGCTCAGGCTTGTCCCCGCCTCCTCCCCGCCCCCTGGCCCGGGTTGGCCCCGGCTCAAATCACTCTCCGTCCTCGCCTCTAACGTTGCTTGGGAGAAGTGGCCGTCAAGGCCCAGGCTCCCGCCTCCGGAAAGAGAACTTTATTTTGATTGGTGCGAGGGCATCTTCCTGTGCCTCCGATTGGGCAAGGAAGAGGCCGGTCTGCACGCCCCTTGGCCATGATCGCTCGCTCTCCCCCGACGGGTTTGAGAAAGGCAAGCCCACCCGGCACCTTCGGAGCGCCTGGCCCTCCCTCCAAAGGTTGGTGCGGGTCGCGGACAAACAGCCCAGAGAAGGAGTAAGAGAAAGGTTCAGACTGGGCAGCTGAGTTCAAATCCGAGCTGGCGCTGGGGTCCTGCGAGATCTGAGTCAATGGACGAGTCCACGAAGTTCTTAGAATACCTGAAATCCCAGGACCAGGTCCTGAGAGGGACTCGAGTTCTCACCCACTGCCCACCTTGGTTCTCTGAAAGAAGGTCTCTGCAAACCCAGAGCTTTCCTGGTTACTTTGGCAATGGCTCCAGTGCAGTTCAAGTCGCGCCCGGCGCCGGAGTCCAGGGAACTTTTTGGAAAGGTTAAACAGATCATCTTGGCTCGGGCCAATCTCAAAATGTAGGACTTCATCCCTCTGGCCACAAGTGGAGTCAGGACACCCCAGATTGAACCCAAGCGGGCACCAAAGGGCAGTTCCTTGAAGGATGTCACACCAAGGGGAGAGGAGAGGCTTGGCCCTGCAGCCGACCCTGGTGCATTGAAAGGAGAGAGGAATCGCACGAGTCTGCATGAATGGAGCCCCATGTTCCCACCGGAGCTGGGAGAACCGAAAAGAGTTGTTTCCAGGACCCCTGCGTACAGTTAAGGAGTTGGGCCTCAGCTGTGAGTGTGAGGGGGTGCACTTGCGTCCTCGTGTCCCTCTTGCACGTGGACTTTGAGATTTGACATCGGGCCATTAGTACATTTGCAGCGATGCCCCGGTGGAATCCAGTGGTGCCAAGAAAGTGGCAAAACTCAGCAGTATCCTAGAAACGAATCTAGTGTCAGGAAGGGGGAAGTAAACGCAGGCAGTTGATCAGGCTCGGAGGAAAAAACGTGTATGAGCACTTAATGTAGAAGGCAGGAGGGAGAGGAGAACACTGTCCTTGGATGAAAGAGACAAGAAATTAACTGGTCCATATGACTTTCACAGATACAATAAAAGTACCCTGTATTTAACCTCTTCATAAACAATCCTCCCTCTTCTCCATATTTGCAAGAGAATTGGTTCCAGGACCCCCAAGGGTACACCCAAATCCCCCAACATTCAAGTCTCATGGGAAATGGCATTACATTGTATGTTTCATTCAGATATCCTCTCACATACCCGAAATCATCTCTAGAACATTTATAATCCCTAACACAGCTTAAATGCTATTGACATTGTGAATAACGTGAAGAAGCAAACCTCCATACGTGTCCTGTATGGACTCAACCACGACTTAAGATGTAGGACAGGTCAACAACAACCTACCTCCTCCTGTGCCTCCAATATTTTCATCCAAAGTTGGTGAAAGCTGAAGATAAGGAGCCTATAGTCAGAGGGTTAACTGTATGTGTTCATGCATGGATGCATGTGGACATTGCATGTCTAACTTCCTTCCTTCCTTCCTTTCTTTCTTTTTCTTTCTTCCTTTTTTTTTCTTTGAGGTAGGGTCTCACTTTAGCTCAGACTGCCCTTGAACTCACAGTGATCCTCCCACCTCTTACTCATCCTCCCACCTCTTACTCCCAAGTGCTGGGATTGAAGGCGAGCCCACCACACCCGGCATGCTTTTCGTTTCCTACCCTCAAGCTTTGCTTTCTGCTGTGTTTGATGTTTTCAGTGCTGGGACCAGGACTCAGGTCCTTATTCGGTTAAGCACACACTACCTCTGTGTCACCTCCAACCTCTTAATCATTCTCTTGTGTTTTGAGACCGTTTCTAGGTTTAGTATTTGTCATGGTTTGATACAGGTGTCCCCCACAAACAATTGAATGTGTTCTGATAGATCGATCCTCAGCTGATGGCAGTTTGGGTTTTACAACCTCGATGAAGCTGTGTTGTTGGGGGCGAGCTTATGGGGTTATAAGCCAGCTTCCCCTTGCCAGTGTTTGGCACACCTTCCTGCCGCTGTTTGCAGTGCTGTGGCAGAG
>PVHP010055847.1:0-10005 GCA_004024765.1 Zapus hudsonius
AAAAAAAAAAAAAAAAAAGAAAGAAAGAAAAGAAAAGAAGTGTATTGTATACAGTATAACTTAACCGTCTACAACATGTAGATATCCATGCGCACTAACCAAGGCTTGGAGAAAAATTTTCTCTGACCGGCACTGGCCCTGAGAAGAGGTTATTCCAGTTACAGATATATCTTCTGGGACAAAAGGAGTGTTCACAAGGCTCTGCAAGTGATGATTGATAGCTGATGCGGAAATCTGAAGATGAACACGGAGAGAGAGAGGGTGATGGGCTTCCAGAAGGATGGAGGGAAACAAAATCCCTGCTCAGACTCCTGTTCCTTTGACTCCTCACTGTCACCTGGGATGAGGGCCAGGCAGAAGTGTTCCTAGAGTCACTGGGGAAGAGAAAGGCCCTCAGGAGCATAGAAGGGTTCACCCAAAGGCCCCAGCCCTTCCAGCAACTTCTTGTACAAGGGCTATTCTTGTAAAGGCGTTGTAAAGCTTAGGGTGTAGGGAGTGCCTCAGAGTTAGTGTGTATGGAGCACACCCGAAGGCCTGGTTTCTAGACCCAGCACAGAAAAAAATTTTAAAGGAAAGGAAAAAGTTTGCCTCTAGGAGCAGTTTGAGCCCCTTAACCAACAAGCAGTTTCTCCACAATTTCTCCACCAGCAGTGAGGTAATTACTTAACACCTCTCCTCCAGGCCACCAAGAAGTCTCCTCTGGGGGTGAAAGCATTAGCCCTAGGCTAGCAGGTCGTGGAAGCCCCACCAGGACCCTGTCCAGGAGCCTTATCTTTCTGTCCTGCACCCAAAGGGCTTTTAGCCCCGGAAGTTTTGGGTTTCCTTAGAAGGTTCCCTAGAGGTCTGACTGGGCTGAGCTTCCCACTCCCCACTCTCCCAGGACCTGGCACTGCTTCAGTTCTGAGCCTTCAAATATTGATGAGAGCACCAAGAAGCCAGAGGGCTGGAATCTTCTATCCTGGGGATTGGGCTAGAACCCCAGCCAGCAAAGCAACAGAGCAGGGCCCTTCACTGAGTGTCCACTTGGCCATCAGGAGCTCCTGAGCCTGAGTGTACTCTTATTTGGAGTTCTTAGAGCTCTCTACCCATCCCCCTCCCAACGTCCTCTACCACCTGGCCATGTTAACCCTGAGACTCTGGGTCTGCCTCCAGATACAGCAGTTGAGTATACCTCTGGGCTAAGAGAGAAAAAGGTCGCCACCCCCAATCCACACCTCAGCCCACCACCCAAGCCACTCCCTGGCTCACAGTTTCTCTCTTTCCAGATCTCCTGCTTCTCAGGTACATGTAACCCCCTCTTCTTTTTCTCTGGTCTCACACATACACACACTCTTTCACTCTTTCACTCACTTTGGATCCTTTCTCCTCCTCCCCCTATTACAATAAAGTCTTAGATCCAAGAAGCTGTCTGTCTTGGTCCTCCACTGGAAACCCTGAACTCTTAACATTTGCCACCTCAGTACGCACAGCTAGGGCCTGGGGTTAAGAGGACTCAATGAACACAGGTGACAGAATGCCTGGAGGTCTAGTGGATGGTACAGTGCTCCCCTCAACCCCAATTTGCATAGAATTATGCTGGCAAATCTGTCCCTGGACATCATGCTCCCATGATTTGTGTGACCTTTGTGTGAGTCCAATGTGTAGATCGTTTTTCCTACCCTACAGGGTTGTTGATGAGAGTTCCTGAAACCAGCAGTAAAGGGCCTGGTGTAGATCTGGGTCTCCATAAAGAGTAGTTATGGGGCTGGAGAGATGCTTCAGTGGTTAAGGCACTTGCCTGCAAAGCCTGACAACCTGAGTTTGATTCTCTAATACCCACGTAAAGCCAGATGCACAAAGTGGTGCACACATCTAAAGTTCATTTGCAGTGGCTGGAGGCCTTGGCATACCCATTCTCTCTGTCTCTCTTCTATCTAAAATTTGTATATATATATATATATAAAATAACTAAATAAAATATATATTTCCCCTTCCCTCCTACCCCCCACCACAATATAGTTTTAAAAGAGTAGTTATGCCTGACTACCTTATTGTTAGCTGGCTTCCCCGGGGCTGGCGGAGAGTGGCTGTCATCTGTTGGTAGGGGAAGCCCTGCAGCAGTTCGCCCTCGCCCTCAGAATCAATGAGAGAGCCAATCCCATGGGAGAGCTCTGGCCATATGGGTGCTCCCAACCTCTTCATTCTCTAAGGCTCCTGGTACCTTCAAATGTAAGACGAACAGTGTGATGGTTAAATTTGTCAACTTGATCTAACCCATAATAATCTTGGACGGGTCTCTGATTTTGCCTGCAGGAAGGATTGACAAATTCCTTTTGGGATTTTGGAGAAGACTTGTGATAGTTAAATTTGTCAATTTGAGCTAATCCATAGTAATCCTGGGTGGGCCTTCCAGAAGGAGACTAATATAAGGAAGTTTAGGGGAAAGGAGATGCTCTTCCTTCCTCCCCCAGCTGCTGGTGCTTGTTCATGACTTGCACTTGCATCCTGCTCTCCTACCCTTCCTGGACATCGGAATCCAGTTTCCTCGGCCTCACATATTGGACTGAAGAGCAGCTACTCCCCAGGGATTCATCAGGCCTTCTGGGCTGGATTGGGACTGCTGAGACATCCATCTATGTGGACTGAACAGCTACTGGTTCCTTACCTGTGGGCCTACAGACTGCTACTATTGGACTGTCCTAAGCTATCCCAAGAAATTCCCTTTTATTATAATCCATTCTATCAACTCTGTTTCCTCTAGAGAACCCTGACTAATACAAACAGAGTTACCAAAACTGGGACATACTAGCAATACTTACATTGAACAAATAAAAAAATATATTTTTACTTTTTTTTGAGCCAAATTCTTCTAATTGGAATTATTAGGGTCAGAGCCTGAGCCCAAACACTCACCTAAGAAACCAGGTTAGGCCAGCCATCCTCAATAAACCTATTAAACACACTATAGTAAAAAACAGACAAAATAAATTTATTCAATGTGGTCACATAAGGGAAGTTATAATGACAATCACAAGTCCATCTTGGGAAAGGGGTCCTGACATGAGGTTCAGGTTTAAATAGAGGACAAGGGGTATTCATAACTAAGCATTCATGGTCACTGTGATCCCAAGGTCATCATCTCAGCTCCAATTTCCTGCAAGATGGTCTGACAAGTTGTCAACACTGTGGGAAAGCTCTTCCTCAGAGACAAGCCTTCCCCCACGGTGGTACCAGGGTCCTAGCCTTTTCTTTCTCACAGCATGAGATTCCTGGGGAAATTCCAATTTCTTAAGGGGTTTCAATAGTCTGATAGCCAAAAGGAGGATCTATTCAGAATATCTTCATTCCTGTCAGGAAGGTTATAGTCTTCTATGTAGCTCAGGTTTGCCCTGAATTCAATACATAGCTAAAACTAGCCTGCAACTCCTGATCCTCCCAAGCACTAGGATTTATAGGTGTGTGCCACTATGTCCCAGCAAGTGGGCAAATGCTTTTAACATATATGTAAAAGCCCCAAGCAAGATAATTGTGCTATTCTCAAGCTAATAGGGAGATTAAGATAATGAGGGCTTGTAGACCACCTTCTGTGCAGAGTATCTCTCAAGCTTACCTTTGCATCTTTGTGGTACTCTGTTACTCTTATTTAGAGAGGACTCCAAAAATCTAAATCTCTGCAGTGTGTGGTGGCTCTTGACATCAACCTGACATCAAGCCTATTAGGGATAGCATGAAGATCCCAGGGCCGAGAGTGATGGATGGATGGCTCAGTGGGTAAAGTGCTTGCTGCATAAACCTGACGACTTGAGTTAAGATCCCCAAGACCCACCTAAAGCTAGATGGTATACCAATAGAGGGACAGAAACAGAACCCCAGCTAGCCTGGTATACCCTGTGGCAAATAACAAGAGACCCTGCCTCCAGCAATGTTAGAACCAGAATGTCTTCATTTTTGAACTCAGGTTCTCCCAGAAGTGACCCAAGCGGTATATCTCACCTGCAAATAAATTGTCCTTTCCTGAAATGGGAAAGTCGTACCTCTCCTTTCATTTCTACTTTGTTTCCTAACTGAAGGCGAGGACCTATACTCAAGGTTGTTCTCTGATCTCCACACACGTGCTATGGCATGTGAAATCACACTATGGGGACTTCTGGGTTGGGAGTTGAGCAACCTGGGTACAGGTACCACACCCCACTGAGCCCCTCTCTCCTCAGTCAGCAACTGAGCCCTGTGGGCTGGCCTTTTGCCTGGTGGCTTTCTGTGGGAGATTCCTGCCCCCTTCCCCCACTACACATTAGGTAAATTGAGGCTCAGGACAGAGTCTGCCCCTCCTCACCCAGCCTGCCAAGATCCACCCTGGGGACTTCTCTTTTCCTAAGGGTGCTTGACATCTGTGGCTTGGAGTCAGCAGATTTTTAAGGGATGGTCTATCCCCAACCCCTCTTAGGTGCCAGCACCGGTAGAAACCACCAGAAGTGGCCCATGGACGACCAGGCTGTGTGACCTTGGCCAGTCCCCAAGCTTCTTAGACCACAGTCCAACTGGACAGAGCGGAGAGAGGGATGGTGAGACCCGCTCTGAGTATTGGGAGACAACAGCTGACCCTTCCACCCCCAGTTTCTCTGGCCGGGTTGAATTCCAATGCCAGCGACTGCCCAGGAAGAAGGAATCCAGTCGGGCAGGATTCTGTCCCCCGGAAGTGTGGACCGGAGCCTCGCTCTGCTGGACTGGGCGAACTGTGGACGTGGCTTACGCTGAGAGGCCGGACCTCCCTGCCTGTCAAACAGCTTGGCGGGCCAGAAGTTGCCCTCCGAAGCTCAGGTTGGGGGCGGGACTAGTGGAAAGGCATTGACCCAACTGCCTTTGTAAGCTGTGCCAAGCGGGTGAGAAGAGGGGGGTCTTGGCCACAAGCAGCTTGTGATACCGTGGTTGACAAGCTCCTGCAATGGGTTCTTGCTCGCCACCTCCATCCTCAGAGGCTAGACTCAGCCTTCAGCAGGCCAGGACCCCCTGATGGCTCTGCTGAGTCCCTGACGGTCCCTCTTCCACTGTGCCTGCACATTGTAATTGCTCACTGCATGAGTAGGGTCTAGTAGTGTCCACCTGTAAACCCGGCATTTGGGAGGTGGAGGCAGGAGGATGGGGAGTTCAAGTTTACCCTGAACTATCTATCCAGTGAATTGGAGGGTCAGCCTGGGCTACATGAGACTCTATTTTTAAAAAGCTGGGAGTGGTGGTGAAAACCTTTAATCCCCGCACTCTGGAGTCAGAGATTGGAGAATTGCTGTGAGTTTGAGAACACCCTGAGACTACAGTGTGAAGTCCAGGTCAGCCTGGACTAGCAAGACCCTACCTTGAAAAAGAAAAAGTCCTAGAGCTCTTTCCCTCCTTCCATGGACATGTTCACACTGGGGCTGGGATTCTGGGATCACCCCTTTATGGTGGCCAGGATACCTCTGTGCTAAGAAGAGGGAAACACAAACTACCCTCCTCAGCGCCTACCTCAGCACAGCACCCAAGGACCTTGCCTCAAAGGGAAGTTTCTCCCTTCTTTCCCTCTCTATCTGAATCTCTCTCTCTTCTTTCCTTCTCTCTCTCTCTCCTCCTTCTGTCTTCTACCTATTACAATAAAGCCTTAAACTCAAGAAATGGTTTGTCTGAGTGCCTCTACCCTGACTTCAAAATTTAACAGATTGTTCCCTGAGTGGGAATTGAACCTGAGCTGTAGGGGTCAGAATACTGAATCCTAACCACTAGACCACCTGGGAGTAAGTAGGAAATTAAAGAGAGTTTGAGAGGACCAAAGAGAGTTTTAGTGGAAGAGAAGGGGAAACTGCCCTTTGATGGAGGGGCCTTGGGGCGAGATGGCATTTCCCTCTTCTCAGCCCAGACAATCACCAAAACAGGAGGGGGTCCCAGAAACCCAGATGGGAGGAGGGACAGAGCCAGCAACACCTGCAGGAATTCTTGAGCTCCATGGTGTTCACTGAGACTGGGGACGACTTGTCATAGCATCTTGGCCCATCCTCAGGAACGCATCACTTTCTCCTCTGCAGTAAGCACCTGGCGATCCTTAACCCTTTATGAACGGACTGCCTTTTTCTCCCCTGCCTCCTCATCTGCCCTGGAAAAACCAGAAATGCCCAATGTTCCTGAAGTATGTGCTATAACTGGTTCAACTAGTTTTGCTTTAAATTCATGACCTGCATGCAACCAAGTAGGGTCTTCACACTGCCATTCTGCCTGTTGCCACACAGCCTGTGTTAATATTTTATCATGGAACCAAATGCCTGAGTTAATAAAAGAAAAATCAGGGGCTAAAGAGATGGTCCAGCAGTTTTGCTTGCAAAGCCTAAAGGCCTGGGTTCGAATACCTAGTACCCATGGGAAGCTAGATGCACAAGGTGACACATATGTCTGAAGTTCATTTACAATGACATTAGACCCATTCTCATTTTTCTCTCTCCCTCTCAATCTCTCTCTGTCTCTCTACTTGCAAATAAATAAATAAATAAAAATTATATATTAAACATTAGGGGTTGGAGAGATGGCTCAGCAGTTAAAGGTGTTTACTTTCAAAGCCTGATGGCCTGGGGTTCAATTTCCCAGTACTCATGTAAAACCAGATGCACAAAATGGCACATGCATCTGGAATTCATTTACAGTGTCAGGAGGCCCTGGAACACCCGTACTCACTGTCTGTCTCTGTCTCTCTGAGCTTTAATATTTTATTTATTGAATTTGAGTGTGTGTGTGTGTGTGTGTGTGTGTGTGTGTGTGTGTGAGAGAGAGAGAGAGAGAGAGAGAGAGAGAGAGAGAGAGAGAGAGAGAGAGAGAGAGAGAGAGGCAGACAGAGAGAAAGAATGGCATCCCAGGACCTCCAGCCACTGCAAATGAACTCCAGACACATGTGCCACCTTGTGCATCTGACTTTATGTGGGTCCTGGGGAATCTACAGTGAGTTCCAGGTCAGTCTGTGCTAGAGTGAGACCCTACCTCCAAAAAAAAAGCTATCCTTCTTTTAAGTTGTAAAAATTTACAAGGCAGTAATGTCTATTTTTGCTCACGGACACAGGAGGAATGGACAGGGGCACTTTTAAATTCTGTAGTATGCAGGCACATTTGATCTCTGTATTGTTGATAAGAATCTGAATGTACATGTTATTAATAGTTTCAAAGGAGCACACTGTTAAATGGTTGGTTTGTTCTGAGTTAACAACCCCCAGCCCAGATGTCCCTGATGGATTACAGGTTGTCACCCGCAAACATTAACTAAACACAGTATTTCAAGGCGCACGCCTTTAATCCCAGCACTCGGGAGGCAGAGGTAGGAGGATCGCCATGAGTTCAAGGCCACCCTGAGACTACATAGTGAATTCCAGGCCAGCCTGGGCTAGAGTGAGACCCTACCTCGACAAACCAAAATAAATAATAAATATATAAATAAAAATAAAAGTATATATATATATATATATAAAAAGAAATTCCAAAGGTCATCAGTAGCATGAGAAGAGTGTGAGGGATGATAATGAGAGAGTACAGACAGTACAAGGCTCAGAAGTGTGCCTAACCAGAGAGGTGACACTGAGCTCCAGGATGACTGACTGCCTTTCCTCCCACCCGGCTGCCGCCTTCCCTACAAAGCCTGTTGGCTAGAGAGAAGATGGGAGGCCGTGTGTGTGTGTGTGTGTGTGTGTGTGTGTGTGTGTGTGTGTGTGTACGCATGCCACAGCACACAGGTGGAAGCCAGAGACTAACCTTGAACTTTACCTTCACCTTGTTTGAGGTAGGGTCTGTGTGTCTTGGTCACTGCTGTGTGTGCCAGGCTAGCTGGCCTGTAAGCTTCCAGGGATTCTCCCATCTCCACCTCCACCTCCCTGTAGTAGCACTGGGATTTCAAGACCTTGTACTACTTCATCTGGCTTTATGTGAGTTCTGGGGACCCTTACTCAGGGTCTTGTACTTGCCCAGCAAGCTCTTTACGCACTGAGCCATCTCCTCAGCCTTTTTGTTGTTGTTGTTGTTAAACTGCTGTCTTCTCAGATTGGCAGTTCTCTGAATGAAGCACAACTTTAAGTTTGAATTCCTGTCTGCTCATTGGCCTTTGTGGTGATAGGAGGCACAAGCCCTGGAATCCAGCTACAGTTTCAGAGGTTTCAGTCCATGGTTGTCTGAGAACATTGCTTTACACCATCACGGCAGGAGGATACTGTTTCATATCAAGGTAGCCAGAAGACAAAAGAGAGAAGAGTCAATGAAGGGACCCATCATTCCTTCAGGTCACAACCCCAATAACCTAAATAACTTCCACTACATCTAATGTCCTAATGTTCCACCATCTCCCAATAGTACCCCAGGCTGGGGACTAAGCCTTTAACACAAGGCCTTTGAGGACATTCAAGAGCCAAACTAGCTAGGCTTAGTGGCACACGCCTTTAATCCCAGCATTTGGGAAGGCTGAGTGTGAATATTAAATTTTGTTGTCAATTTGACCTTTTTAGTAATCTTGATTGGGTCTCTGAGGATGTTTACAGAAAGGCAGCCCTCTCAGTAGGGGGCAGGATGTAAGGAAGCTCAGGGAAGGTAGAAATGAACATCCCTTCCTGGGAGGGCAGTACAGGAAGGAAATTCCAGAGAATCAGGAAGCCAACAAGTCTGGAATAGGGTTACAAAACCCCACTCTAAGGCTATATAAAGGGGAAGAAAAAATCTCTCTCTTGCCCTCTGCCTGTTTTGTTGCTGTGAGTGTGTGGTATTGGTGATGGCCTCTCTCTCTCTCTCTCTCTCTCTCTCTCTCTCTCTCTCTTTCTCTCTCTCTCTTTGCTTGGACCTGTGAAAGGGAGTCAGCCTCTTTCACCATTATGGAACTGCCTCTGGAACTGTAGCTTCAAATAAATTCTTTCCCTCATACCTGTGCCTGGTTTGAAGATTCATCCCAGTGGTGTGTGGCTGACCATGACACTGAGCTAGGAGGATTCCCATGCGTTCCAGGCCAGCCTGGGCTATCTAAGGAGTCCCAGACTTCCAGGACAGACTGGTTTAGAATGAGAACTTCCTCCAGAAAAAAAAAATGGGGGGGGGGGAGGAGGGATGGAGAGATTGCTCAGCAGTTAAGGCACTTGCTTACAAAGCCTGATGACTGGATTCCATTCCCCAGTGCCTATGTGAAGCCAGATGCATGGTCGGGCATGTATCTGCACTTGGTATGCAGCCTCAGGAGGCCCTGGTATGCCCATTCTTCCTCCTTACAAGTAAGTAAAATACAATTAGCCAGGCATAGTGGCACAAACCTTTAATCCCAGCACTTGGGGAGGCAGAGGTAGGAGGATCACTGTGAGTTTGAAGCTAGCCTAAAACTACAAAGTGAGCTCCAGGTCAGCCTGGGCTAAAGTGAGACTTTACTTTTGGGGAAAAAAATGACAAGTAAACTTTATGTCAAGCATGGTGTCAAGCATGTCCAGTTTCTCAGGAGGCTGAGATTGGAGGATCCCTTGTTTCAAGGCCAGCCTGGACAAGTTAGTGACTCCCTGTCTCAAACTAAAAGAGTGGGAAGAAATAGGCATGTAGCTCAGTGGTAGAGTGCTTGCCTAGTGCTGGGCACCATTTTAAAAGAAGTAAATGTAGCACAAGAGAACTCTACAATTCCACACAGTGAATTCCTGGCCAGCCTGAACTACATAGTAAGACCCTGCTTGTAAAAAAGGGAGAATTTTTTTGTCTGTGTTGAAGCAGGTTCTCATTCTAGCCCAGATAGACTTGGAACTCATGACGATCATCCTACCTCAGCCTCCCAAGTGCTGGGATTAAAGGCGTGAGGCACCACGCCTAGCTCCATTTTCGACATTTCTAAACATGAAGTTGGCCAGGCGTGGTGGCGCACGCCTTTAATCCCAGCACTCGGGAGGCAGAGGTAGGAGGATCGCTGTGAGTTCAAGGCCACCCTGAGACTACATAGTGAATTCCAGGTCAGCCAGGACTAGAGCGAGACCCTACCTCGAAAAACCAAAAAAAAAAAAAAAAAAAAAAAAA
>PVHP010055850.1:0-10023 GCA_004024765.1 Zapus hudsonius
TAGTATCTTTTGAAGGTTTGGCTTTGTGCTCAAGTAATTGTAAAGCTGATTAGTCTCGTGGAATACTTTAATTCCTCCATCAATTATGATGGATAACTTTGCTGGGTAGAGTAGTCTATGTTGGAATCCGTTCTTCTTTAGGCCTAGAATCGCTTTGTCCAAGCTCTCCTGGCTTTTAAGGTTTCTATGGAGAAGTCAGAAGTAATCTAATGGGTTTTCCTTTATATGTGAGTTTCTTTTCTCTCGTTGCTCTGAGGACTCTCTCTTTTTCCTCAGTGTTTGGTATTGTAACTAATATATGTCTTGGGGTGTTCCTCCTTTAATCCAATTTGTTTGGGGTCCTCCTTATCTCTCTCAGCTTTACTGGATTATCTCTCATCAAGTATGGGAAATTTTCTTGAATGATTCTGTTGAAAATATTTTCAATGCCCCTAGTTTGGTTTTCTTCTCCTTCTGGGATAACCATTATCCCGAGATTAGGTCTTTTTATGGTGTCCCACATTTCCCTTGAGTCTTGTTCACTTGTTCTTTTGAATTTTGTCAAGGTTCTGATTTCTCCCGCATTCTCCTCTGTTCTGTCTTCATGTCTGAGATTCTGTTTTCCCAGTGATTAATCCTGTTGGTAAGAGATTCTAGGGATGTTCTTATTATCTCAATATGGTTTTTTGTTTTCTGCAACTTCTTTTTGGGTTGCTTCTATCATGCTGTTGAGATGTGATTTCATTTCCAGGTTTGATTTCATTATTTCTTCCTGAAAGTCATTCTTATATTTGCAGATGTCTTCAGTTAATTTGGAAAGCTGGTTTTTGATACCTTCAGTTTGCTGTCTTGCATTTAATTCTGATATGTTTCTTCTGACATCCATTTGGTTCTCCTCCATTATATTAAGCCTGGTGGCAAAGCTAATAAGCTGACTTTGTACCCTTTCACTATGTTGGTCCATCTTTTCTTGCATGATTAAAATTCAGTTCTCCTTAGGATCTGTGCCAGTATGGTCAGGGTTTGTGTCTTCCTGGGCCTGCCTCTGTTCGCTCCCTTTAGTTGTGTTGTTGATGTGATTTGGCGTGGTTTCCTCATCTGGTATAATATTCTTGCGTCGAGGTCTGCCCATTTTGTTTCCACTTGATGTGGTTGGTGGGATGCCTATGAGATATCTGAGTGCTGGAAAGGGCGCTCGGACACCCTGCGGGAGTAGGAAGCGGAGCCCAGGTGGACTGGAAGCCCGTGCAGCTATGTCCCCAGGGTGGGGGCTGGAATCCCTGGTGGTTTGGACCTCGGGGTGGCAGCTGGAATCCTGGGTGGCTTCGGCCCCAGGGGGCGGTTGGAATCCTGGGTGGTTTGGAACCCGGGTTGGTGGCTATGAGCCCGGGCAGCTCGGGGCCCAGGTGGGAGGGGGGATGGCTGCAAGCTGGGTGGTTCGGTCCCTGGGGTGTCATCTGGAATCTTGGATGCCTGGGTGGCGGCCTGGAACCCAGGCAGCTCAGCTCCTGTCTGAGGTGGCGGCTAGGAGCCCCGGAGGCTGTGTGGGGGCATCTCGGGCAGCAGGGGAGTGGGATGGCTGGGATCCCTGGTGGCTTTGGACCTGGGGAGAAGAGGGGGGGCTGGAAGTAGGGCAGCTCAGTCCCAGCTAGGAGCCCGTGCACCTTGGCCCCGGGAGTGGCGGGAACAGGAGCAGCTCGGACCCGAGATCGGTGGGATCAGGTGCAGCTCGGACCCGGGATCGGCGGGAACAGGAGCTGCTTGAACCCGGGATCGGTGGGAACGGGAGTGGCCTGAACCCGGGATCGGCAGGAACTGGAGTGGCCCAGCCGGGAGCAGGAGCGGCCCGGAAAGGGAAGCTGCGGGATCCGGACCGGGATCCGCGGGGGGGCGGCTCAAACCCGGGATCAGCGGGAACTGGAGTGGCCCGGCCGGGAGCAGGAGTGGCCCAAACGGGGAAGCCGCAGGATCCGGACCGGGAGCCGCGGGGGGGGGGGCGGCTCGAACCCGGGATTGGCGGGAACTGGAGTGGCCCTGCCGGGAGCGGGAGTAGCCTAGACGGAGAAGCCGCGGAGCCACAGAAAAGGGAGCCGCTCAGCCCGCAGGAGCAGGTCCTGCCAGCTGGGTTTTTGCACTCATTGCCTCTGGTGCGTCCTTGAGATAGATTCAGGTTTCAGTCAGAAGACTCTGTTGCTGGAAGGCAGCCGGAGTCGAGGACCTGGCTATTGCTTGCTTCCACAGCCTCTAGCACAGCTAAAAACCCTAACCTCTGTTCCCCTGGGGACACTGCGTGTCTTCTAGTTCGCCATCTTGAACCTATAATTTCAAGTTAAGGAAAAAATGAGTTCTTTGTCCAGGTAAAACACAACCTTTCTAGTTTTGAGGCTGGGCGAAAATTCTCCCATTGTTTGTGGCATAGACCAACCTTAGGTTCATATTAACATCATTGAGTTAGGACACAGTTTATTCTGTGTAGAGGCCAATACAATGTCTATAGAGTAATTGACTAAATTCTCTGGCAGGATCCTCTGATACATCTCTGTGCCCACAGTTGTTTATCATCTTTGTACCTTGGCAAATCTTTGTGGTAGTTTGAATGTTAAATGTCCCCCATAGACTCATGTATTTTAATATTTAGTCTCCAGTTCATGGCATTGTTTCAGAAGGTTGTGGGATCTTTAAGAGGTGGATCCTGGAGGAAGTGTGTCACTTGGGAGTGGGCCTTCAGCTGTTATAGCCCAACCCCCTTGCCAGTCTCTCCCTCTCTCTCCTCCTTTCTTCCTCTCATTCCTTGCTCCCTGCTGATGTGCTGGTATGATGCTGGCTTCCAGCTCCTGCCATGATAGATTTTTACCCTCTGGGACTGTTGCCAAAATAAACTATTTCCTCCCTTAAGATGCTTTTTGTAAGGTATTTTGTCCCAGAAATGAGAAAGTAATGAATACAGTCTGTACAATGGGAGAAAGAGCTTACCACATATAGTTGCTAGGATTCAAAGGAAGACCAAATAGCTGACATAGAATCAGCAGTTTAAATATGTTATAAATCCCTTCTTCTGCCCTGCCATCCCACCCTACAATTTTCCTCTTCTGTGGAGACATCCACTCCTATGCTGAAGTCATGTATTGACAATCATATCAAAGCAAGTAGAAAGTTGTGTAACTCCACTTTTCCCCCATGGAAAATTTGGCCTGCCTGTTGTCAAGCTTTGAGAGCAGCCACATGGTCTCAGTTCAGCACACACAGTATCTCAGTCCTATATATCAGCTCTGCTACCACCAACTTTGGCTATAGAAATCAATCCCAATGCCATTGCCTCTGCCCCTTCCTTCATATTCCTCTCCCATATGCTGCTGGCCACATATGCTGTAATTTCATGGTGTCATATAATGTCATGACTGACTTGTCCAGGTTTAGCCAGATTTTCTCTGTCTGAGCTGTAGCATTGCTAGACTTTGCTTTTTGCCCGATCATTTAGCAACAGGCTGGCATGATAGAGTTTTTCTCAAAATCCCCAGTCTCTAGCCTTGGCTACAGCAAACAGAAATAAGATGGATTAGGCATAGGTGAAGATTAACCAAATTTCTGCTATATTTGCCTCTTAAAGCTTTACCCCCTCTCCCCATCTTTTCACACCTGCTTCCCTATTTTCTTCCATAGTTTTTTGGCTGCTCTTGTGTGGCAAATTCCCGAACACCACAACTATTGGCAATTTAGCAAAAGCTGCAAATTGTGTGCCCCTTGGCTGTAGCTGATAGTTAGCCCTTGGTGCTGGAAAGTAGCTTGAATGGCAAGATGAGGGGGAGTGGTGGACTGGACTGTCACCTCAGCTAACCCACTTTGCAACTCGCAATTATCACTCACTTACTGCTCTGTTATTGAGGATGCTTCATTGTTTTAGTGATCTAAATGTGTTACTGTCCTGCCTGCCACCATGTTTATCTCTTAGTGATCCAATATTTGGGTGGACTTAACATTCTACATATTTTTTCTCAGCAATTGAAAATAGCGAAAGCATAGAATTTATCAAACTGCTTTCTTCCATGACAATCAGTATTGCAATACAACCAATACTGTTTATCACACAGCCTTTTCTATTCCAGACATTGAGCTGGATTCTTTCTCTTCTGTTGCATGACTACATTGTAGTAAGTCTGTGAGGTAGGTTTTGCCATACTCCTTTCATAGGTGGAAAAATTGTGGCTCAGAGACATGAGCCAACTTACCCCAAGTTCCTCAGGATATAGGATACAGAGATGGAGCTGGAACCTATGCTTCTTAGATCCAAGATTAGGATGCTTTTTACCACATTAATTTTGTTGCTACTTTAGTTACCTTCCCCTTTCTGTTTTCTAAAAGGCACTCAATTTTGGCATATATAAAATTATAAAAGACCTCCTCTCCTTCATTTTATATTACTTCCACTTTTGTAAATTAATTTTTTAGATTAGTATATAAAGAGATGTGTTTCATCCTGGCATCTTCACACACATGGGGCATTATACTTTATTCTTATATTATGTTCCCCTCCTCCATGACCTTAAACATATTTCCTTTACTTTTTTTTCCTTTTGGTTTTTCGAAATAGGGTCTCAATCTAGCCCAGGCTGACCTGAAATTCACTATGTAGTCTTAGGGTAGCCTTGAACTCATGGTGATTCTTCTACCACTGCCTCCTGAGTTCTGGGATTAAAGGCGTGCACCATCATACTAGGCTACAAACTTGTCTTATTTTTTTTTTGTGTGTGTGTGGTTTCCTTTCTTCCCCTAGTTAGTTCCTCCTTCTGCTTTCTTATTTCTTATATTCCAGTATTCTATTTTCCACTTACCTTAAGATCTCTTCCATCCCACTCGTTAACTCTCTCTATTTTCTTCAAACATACAGAAATCTAGGTTTTATACATAAAAGAAAAACATGCAGTATTTTTCTTGATGTAACTGCCTATTAACAGTCTTAGCTTCCTTAAAGGCAAGTGTGTGCCTTTGCTCATTTGTTCAGGTATAGCTAAGCAATATGAGACACCAAGGTGATAGGCTTTCATTGAGTGGTACTTGGTGCGGCTGTCATACAAGCATCCAGTCCCAGCCTAGTATGATCCATATTGTCATGGGGGTGAGAATATTCT
This sequence comes from Zapus hudsonius, assembly GCA_004024765.1. Taxonomy (NCBI): domain Eukaryota; kingdom Metazoa; phylum Chordata; class Mammalia; order Rodentia; family Dipodidae; genus Zapus; species Zapus hudsonius. The sequence goes on from PVHP010055850.1 coordinate 5,106, forward strand.
GGTAAGAGCAAGAGGTAACAGGTCTTCATTCTGCCTGAGGTACTGAGATGAAAGTAGAGAGCAAATAATACAAGGCCCTGTGACATGAATTTTGAAGCCCTGCTTAGCTTCTTTCTCTTGTCTTGAGAGAAAAAATTTCATCTTGTGGGATGTTCCAGAGCTTGGAGGAAGGATGCTTAAAAAGCCTTTCTAAGTCACAGGGCCAGTAATCTTCCCACAGCATGACTAATAATGTAAGTGGCACTTGAATCTGCTCTGAAAGTATTCAGAACAGATTTGCTCCTGCCGTAATGGGTGTTGCTGGCTACTATCCACATTTTCTTGTTTGTACTTATTATGTTTTAATAACCTATTGCTTGGTTTTTATTCTCTGCCTTTCCTGGTGTCTAATTCCAAATTGTTCCACAAGGATAATTAATGGCTAGGGTAGAAGCAAAGCTATGTGATAAGGATGGGAGAATGTTACAGGCATCATTCTAGAAGACATTCTAGCAACTTCCACCTACCCTGTTCCTTCAGGATGGGTATAGATCAATATAAAGAAAGGTGGAATAAGTAACTGAAGACCAAAGACTGATGATTGTTGGGTACCAAGAAATCTATCAAATCTAAGGGTCCATAGTTACCCTCATTTGACAGAGGATAGAGAAGGGAGTGAACAGATTGGTCAGCAGAGGGAGATTGAATTTATAGTGAATGCCAGGTTGTAGACAGAGAGTCAAAAGAAATGAAAAGGAAATACCATTTGGGGAAAGACCACAGGCTCAAGGGAATTTGTGGTTAAAAGTCCATCCTCCAGTCTCTCAATGTGAATCTGAATCTTGGCTCTGTGTCTCTACCTATGGGACTTCGAGAAAATCATAACCTCTTTTGTTTCCTTATTTTTTCCAGTGAGAATCATAATTGTCCCCCTTGGGTTGCTATAATGAGGAAGGATGACACATGTATACTTGGCCCATCCTGAGTACTCCACAAGTAGAAGCGGTTGTTTGGCTCTGATAACAGGCTATCACTAGCTACCCATTTGTAGTTAGTTCAGCTTCACTTCTTTCAATATGATTCTCCCACTGTGAGTGGGGACAATAGCTCTGTTACAGGCAAGGTTTTTTTGAGGGCATTAAGTTAGATGAGGTCTACAAAGCATCTGGTAATATAGTAAAGGCTTGAGAAATGACAGACCTGGAAGATGGGGATTCTAGAGCCAAGGAGAAAACTCAAACCTAAAATGCAGATGGCAGAAAAGGGCCCAGAATTTCATTTACTACCTTCAACCTGTCTCTGACTGCAAACACCCAAAAAGAAACAAGCATCATTGAAGAGGAAGGGACAATAAAGAGTACTTAGCCCCTCTTCAATGTACAACTCAAGTCTTATTCGACCCATGGAGACTGCAGGCAAGCCTGCTCCAGGGGACGCAAACTTACTTCAGTCTGTGAGCACCAAAGTTTGGCTTTCATTTACTTCCCATGCCTATTACTTCTCTTCCTAATTCAGTTTTAAGACCCTGGGGAGATTGTCAGATTGCTTGTATACATTCCTAGTGAGAGCATGAGCTTAGGCACAAACTCCCAGTGTGTATAGTACTTCCCTTTAGGTTTCAAATGAGCCCTGATGCTTGTGGGTTTCATGTTTGTGTGAATCACATATAGCCCAGCTAGACACCTAAAAAGGGAATTTTTTCATTTTCCTTCTAAAAGACTGAACTATATTTTTTGTTACTCAATAAATATTTTTTGAATATCTGCTGGTTACATGCAGAGAGCAATTTACTTGAGTCTCTGGGGAATGCAGAGATGAATCCCCCCCTCTCTCGTTGCTCCCATTCTAACAGGGAAAAGAGATAGCCATGAAAACAAAGCCAAAGCACAGGATTCAAGTACAAGACAATTAGTGCCTTAGGAGCTAGAGAAAGGAACTTGGAGCATCTTACTCTTCCTAATAGATATGACACTTAAGCTGATACAAATTTGGGCATGTAGAAATAGGATAAAGAGTATTGTGGAGAGGATTAATTGTAAGACATGCACATGGAACAATAAATAATACTGTTCATCTGGACTGTAGAATATGTGAAGAAGAGTGGTGAAATTTAGATCCGAAAGAACAGCTGAGGCCAAATGGAAGAGGACAGTGAATGCCAGGTTAAACATTTTTGAGTGTTTTCTGCATTCAACAAAGAGCCATGAAATCTAAATGGATTTTTGAAAGGATAAGGGAAAGAGAGAAAAAGAAAGAAATTGGGGCCTTCAGAATGCTCCAAAAGCAGCATACAAAAGTTGTCAGAAAGTGACTGAGGTCTAGAAACTAATATCATAAGCTAATTCACCTACAAAACTGTATAAGATCTGCATATTATATTGATAGATAAATGATCTGTTGAGATTTACAAAAGTGACTTTTATTACTAAGACTAGAATCTTTTTTTCTTCACTCCCAGTTATGTAACTCTCTCCTCCATGCCTTGCCAGTTTGACATTGTGGCTTAACTGGGCCTGAGACAATTTAGAGGAAAGAAAGAACAACACTGGGGTGTTTTAGCCAAGAAAACACTTTGCTGTTACTTCAAAGCCTTACTTGTAATGAATCATCTAGTTGGAGTTGCATATAAAAGTCCTAGACAGATAAACAGTTAATGATGCTTGCTTTCAAGGTCCTAGGTTGATGTCCATTTGGATGTGGTTGTAAAAGGAATGAATGGGGTTCTTATTTGGGGGATGTCATCTTATTCACTCATTAAGAGAAATGAGTTCTAGGGTGGGCATGGCTTCAAGTAGAAAAACTTTCTGGCTCTATTAGTGAGCCATATCCTTCCTATCCAGCTCTCCCTTCCAGTAACCAATAGAAATGATAGAGCATTGTCAGCTCTGGTCACCCATGAGCTGCATGGGTAAAGCAGTGGCATGTGGCCTAGAGGTTTTCAACACAGGATGTATATCACAGCACTCAGGGAACATTGAAAGTATTCATATGCAGGTTCCATCCCATTCAAATTAGGACCTCTGGCTGGGGTCCAAGTACTATAAAATCCTTAAAGCTCCTTCCATGTTTCTGTTATGTAGCTAGAGTTCAAAACCAATACAGAACTTTAGTTGGGACAATATGGGTTTCAGAAATCACATGGGCATGGATCTTTTACAATTTCTTCTTATTTCGGAGTATCTTCCCTGTGCAAAAGACATCACATTTTATATAGTATTATGGCAAATCAGAGAATAAAGCACTGAATAAAGTGTCATAGTAATTGGAACAGAAGAGATGTTCCATTAAAAAGTAGGTATTGGGGCTGGTGAAGTGACTCAGTGAACCAAGCACTTGCCTTATAAGTATGAGGGCCGAAGTTTGGATTCCCCAGCACCAATATAAATGCCAGGTGTGGTATGGTTGCACTCCTGAGGTAGAAACTGTGAATCCCAGGGGCAAGCTAGTGAGCTCTGGGTTCAACCGAGAGACCTTGGCTTAGACATGGAAAGTGATGAATGAGAACACTCCATTGCCAACTACTGGCCTCCACTCAGGTGCACACACATGCATGCACACTAGCACACAGAAAGAGTAGTTAGGTCTGGAGCTAGAGTTCAGTGATAGTTCAGCATGTTCAAGACCCTGTGTTTAAACCCTAAATAAACAAAAAGAAAAAAATAGTAACTACATTTTATCATTTTACCATTATTATTTATAATTTTATATTACTACTAATAATAAAAACACAGCAGAAGCTGGGGAAAGTAGTGGAAATATAACAAAATAAGGGTATCAGTCATTATTCCATCACTATCTAACTATATGATGTGGGTGAGTAGGTTGGCCATTTAAATTTTTTAATTCATTTATTTGAGGGAGTCAGAGACAGAGAAATAGAGAGAGAAGGAAAAACAGAGAGAGAGAGAGAGAGAGGGAAGAGAGAGAGTGTATGGGTACATCAAGGCCTCCTGACACTGAAAAAAGGAAACTCCAGATGCCTGCACCACTTTGGCCACCTATGGGGGTACTGGGGAATTGCAACCAGGCTTTCAGGCCTTGCAAGCCAGAGCTGTTAACTGCTAAGCCATCTCTCCAGCCCTAGGTTAGTCTTTTTTTTATTGTCCATAATGAGTTACAACATTTAGTGGGCAAACAATGAGTTGTTATCCCCAATTCCCTTCCCCACTCCGCTGGATAACCTCCTCCATGGGTCGCCTGGATCAGTCCCTGTGACAGGGGACCATGGATAGCCTAGTATTCAGCCAGGTTCTCCTGGCTGTACCTCTGGATAGTCTCCCCCACCATGGCTCTCACAATCTTTCCGCCCCCTCTTCCGCATAGTTCCTGAGTCGTGGTGGATGACTATTAAGACTGCTTTAAGGTTGTGAGCTTAGGGGTCTTTGTGTCGAAATCGTCGGTTTCTGTCTCACTGGCTAATCCTGTGTTGATTTAGTGGCTGTGGCTGTGGGCCCCTTGTTCATCCTGTCATTCTCTGCGGGGTTCCATTTGGATCCTCCACAATATGACTGTGGTGGCTCATCTCTTGCCAGAATCTCAGCTATTGGCCTATGGTCGGTTGGTAGGGTTAGACGAGCCCCAGCTCTCTCACTGCATCCAGAAAAATACAAACACAATCTCCATCGGAGAGTGAGATCAGTGTAGGTTAACAAATATACACAATTTTGCATTACCAGGATTCTATTTTTAGTAGCCTCCCTGTCAATTGGTCCCATAGTGCATCTTGTCTTGGGAGCCGGTGCCTATCGCCCTGAATCCCAAGTTCCAGACAAGGGGTCCCCCTCACTAAGTGGAAAATTGGCCGAATTGAAAGGTGTTGATTGTCTCCCCCAGGCCCAGGCTCCTCCATTACACAAGTGCTCCTTTCTTGGGTCACTGCTCACTCCCACTAGGAGGTGTGGTCAGCCTACTCATAACCGCAGATTGTGTTTCCTGTCAG
>PVHP010055851.1:0-10047 GCA_004024765.1 Zapus hudsonius
ATTTCTTCACCTTCCTTGATGACCCAGCAAGTCCATTCTTAGATCTCTAACAAGGTCTCTAGACCATTGTGAGCGAATGGGCTGTGATGAGTCCCAGTTGGCTGAGCTTGAGGCTGGAGTGAGCACCAGCCCCCTCTCAACAGGATGTGGGAACTTGTTTCTCACCACAAATTGAGTGCCTGGGGCAGGAGCAGGCTGCTGCAGATGCTGGGTGAGGGCATGGGTAGAAGCAGCTGGGGGGTGGGGGGAAGCCACAGTGACAGCCCTGATTGTAACAACTCTCTCTGCCTTGTGAAGGAAGAGATGCAATTTAATTTCAAGCACCCAGAAGCCATCCATGTTCTGTCCCCAGTGGCTGATGCTGTGAGGTGAAGCAGAAGAAAACACCTGGTACAGGTGCCTTTCTGGGTGTTGTGTGTTCATGGCCCCTGCTCCTTGCCAGAGTACACTGGCAGCAACTGTAGATGTCATGTCCTTCCTGTAGTATTGGCTCTAATGCCATCCCACACACCTGCTGCTCAGACCTCTTCCTTGTTTCTGAATGGAAGCTAAGGAAGCCAGAGAGCTTAGGTGTGATGAGCCAGCTCCCACAGGCTGCTGCACTGTACCCTCAAGGTGTATTGATCACGAGGATCTGGGAATTGCTCAAGTGCATGGGTGTGTGTGCTAATTATGGCTAATTAATCCTACATTTGCTGAAGATTTTTTGCCTTAAGATTAAAAAATATTATTTATGAGAGAGAGAGAGAGAGAGAGAGAGAGAGAGAGAGAGAGAGAGAGAGAGAGAATCGGTGCACCAGGGCCTCCAGCCACTGCAAACGAACTCCAGACATATGTGCCCACCTTGTGCTTTATGAAGTCAAGTCCTTCTGCTTTGCAGGCAAATGCCTTAACCGCTAAGTCATCTCTCTAGCCCTGAATATTTTTTGAAGTTCTTTTAGCCTGAATTAAAATGAGATGAAGCTGGAGAGATTGATCAGTGGTTGAGGCACTTGCGTGCAAAGCCTAATGACCTAGGTTTGATTCCCCAATGCCCATGTAAAGCCAGATGCACAAAGGCGCACATGCCCTGACTCATTTTTCTGTGCTAATCTGAAGGCTTCTGTTCACAGAATTACCTCCTTGCCAGCTATCCAGCCAAAGGTATAAGTGTGCTGTGGTTGGAATATAAAATGTTCCCTATAAGCTCCTGGCTCTGCACCTCTCCCACAATGAAACTTCCTCTTGAAATTGTAAGCTGAAAATAAGCCCCCCTCTCCTTCCCTGAGCTGCTTCTAGTCAGACACTTATTCACAGCAACAAGAAGGTAACTGATACAAACTAGGAAGGAGTGGCATTGGAATACTGGATCATTCTTGCTCTCATCCTCACACCTTTGTTGATTAACTGCTGCCAAAATTATTTCAGGAATTCAATGGCAAGAACTTCCTTGGGGTAACAGGGATTTAGCATGAGTGAAAGGGATGAGGGTGCCCCTGTTAGGTGCAAGTCTGTAAGGTTTTTCTTTATCTGAACTTTTTTTTTTTAACTTTTCAAGGTATGGTCTCTCATTCTAGCCCAGGCTGACCTAGAACTCACCCTGTAGCCCCATGTGGGCCTTGAACTCATAGTGATCCTCATACCTCAGTGTCCTAAAAGCTGGAATTAAATGCATGTGCCAACACACCTGGCTCAGTTTTTTTCCTCAGTCTTCTACATCTATGATAGTAGTTTTAATAACAGCATTTTTTCTAAGGATATGCCCACATGTTAAAAACTGCAAACATGGCCTTATTTATGGTTAGGGTAAGGAAAAGGCTATTTGCACATTAATTAAGAATCATGGAATGAGAGAATCCTGTTACCCTTAAGTCCAGGAAGTGTCACCCTAAGACACAGAAGAGAGGATGGAGGAGACCATCGTTTGAAGACAGGCAGAGACTAGAACAAGAAGCCGTGGGTGACCAGAGGATCCAGGGGACAGGGAGTGGATTCTCTTCCAAGTTTTTGAGGGAGGTTGGCCCTATTGGCGCTTTGATTTCACACTCAATAGAGATTAAATTTATGTTGTTGTAAACCCCCTAGTTGGTGGTACTTTGTGACAGCAGTCACTGGATACTAGAACCTATGGATATACAAATGTTCACATGGATTAAATTTAGAAAGAAGGGCAGAAAATTCATTTTCCGATGAACTTTACTAACTATTCCAACCCTTCTTCTCATCCTCAGCAGCTGTGTAATAAATACTCAGGACAAGCTAAGCCCAAGAAAGATTAAAAAGCATATTTTACAGGCAGGCCAGTTTTAAATAAGCCCTGGTTTAGAGTAACAGTATCATAGGAAAAACAACAACAAGCCCTTCAAACATCAGGGAATTTAAAGCGTTTCATTTTATAGGAAAGAAGCAGGTAACTGATCATCTAAACCACACACTGGGAGCTAAACCACACTCTGGCTGTCTAACTTGTTCATGGGCCGAAACCCACTATATCATGGTAGCAATTTCCACAGCAACTTGCAGTCTTGAACAGTCCCAAGAACAAATGAGCTGGTGCACTGCTTTCCTGCTGGGCCCTGAGCTTTTCAGGTTCCACCTTAATAAATGTACCCAGGACTCAATCCCCACTTCACCTCTGAAAAACCTGAGGCATAGGCTTAGCAGTCATTCACCCATAGCCTACAGCTGGTACGTGGTAGAGAACAAACCAAACACAGATCTCCAGGGAGCCACAGTCCTAGAAGCCAGAGTCCAAAACCTGCTCATGAGACAAAGTTCACTTTCGCCATGCCCTTGTTCTCAGAAGCCCTCAGAGGCATCCCTGGCATGACCTCAGACAAGGGAAAGGTCCAATTTAGATGCCCTGACTCGGACCTCTGCCTCTTGTCTTGTGATGTCAGTGAGATGCTGAGTGTCCCAGCCATCATGTGAGCTTTGTCCTTGAGCCACTAGATGTCAGTGTGACCGCTCTGCAAGGCAGTACCAGCATAAGTGGGGAGGGACAGGGGTCTCTGGTTTCCACTGGTAGCTAAGGAAAACTTTGGAGCCCTCGTGGAGCTAAAGGGATGGAAATGACAAGCAGGTAGCACAGACTTGGTTCGTGACAACGATTTTACAAGGGAAGGGAAACCTGCCAGAACCTTTCCTTCCATTTTTGAAACAGACCAGCTTCTTCACGGTGTGCCCAGCACACAAGTCCTTACATGCTTGTGATGGCCTTAGGGGAAGCATTTAAAGAAGAGGTTTTATTAGAAGGCACCACCTCACCCTTCTCCTTTTTACCTGTCATGGGAGTGTTAATCTAGTTGAAGTCTGCAGACGTTGATCTAAATAAAACTCCCCTGGAAGTTTCTTTCCTAAAAAACAGAGAAAGGCCAAGGCTTTGTCCTTCATGTGATAGACTTTACCCAAAACTAGTCTCTATCTAGTGCCCATTATATCATGTATATCAGATACCAAACAAGTACGGTTACATATTCGTGCACAATAACTGCGTGGAATTTTTCCCTCCAAACAACCCTCTGAGACTGATACTATTATTACATCCATTTTTAAGATGGCCAAACAGAGACAAGCTATGTAACTCAGAGTTTCACAATGGATAGGAGTCAAAGTCAACAAAGCTCTTTTGCTTTTAATGACTTCTCTCCAGATCTTGCAAAAAGAAAGAAATTTTTAAAATGCCTTAAACATACTTCAGAAGCAGCAACCACACATGCCAGAGGACCCAAGGCTTCAACCAGAATCTGGAATCACTGGCCACTGGCAAAGTCTTTTTCTTGGCTGGTTTGCAGCTGTCTTTCATCACCTATCCTGTCTGCCTGGGTCTCCGCGAAGGAGGGTCAGTGGCGGTGTGGCCTCTCTCTTGGTGATGTAATCTCACCTGAATTCCCACACCCTGCCACATCTTAAGATTTGGGAGGAAATGGAAAGTAGTTCCTCCCCTTCAGCGGGTGAGCCCACATTTGCTAGGAGGTGGGATGAGGTAAGTGACTAGTACCCCACTCTGCAGGTGGTAAGGTCCTTTGCTTAATGCCAGTGGTTCCAGAAGTTCCAAGACACCAGAAGCCCATCCAGTTATAAAACATCAAGTGACAGCCACATGCCTGGTGTGCTGCCCATCTGGCTGTGATGAGGCTGAGTTTTTGTTTCTGATGTCCATCTCCTGTGCTATTTTCCCAGCAGAACATGCTTTTCGTTCTCTGGGACAGTCAGCACACTCTGTCACCCTCTTGTGGAGGTGGTGCTGCTTCCTGCTAAAAAAATCTGTACTTTTATGTGGAAGAAGAAACCTGGACGTAGCTGTTACCTGGCTCCTGGGTAAGGTGAAAGGTGGATGTCTCTTTCGTGGGTCCTCCTGGGGCCCAGGTCTAGGACCCTCTTACTTGAGCTGCTCACTTGCTCTGCACTTTCTGATGCCTGGAAGGGTTTGTCTAGGGGAGTGGTTGAGTAAGCTGTCCCTCTCCTGCCACTAGGCTGACATAGACAAAAAAAAAAAAAAAAGCTCAATGATGTCTTTGGAATATTGTGTAAGGAGGGGAAAGAAGGGAACTAAAAAGTGTCTATTCAGCCTGGACACTTCTGCTGTCATTCCCATCAACCATGTGATATGTAAAAAGGCTAAACTAAGCTTCTGTCGGCCACATCATATACAAGAACAGAAACTTGTAAAGCCTTTGGCTCCATGTTTGTGTGTGTGTGTGTGTGTGTGTGTGTGTGTGTGTGTGTGTGTGTGTGTGTGTAGTGTACTGAAAAGCCCCATGGCCATACTTCTGTCTGCTCCTTACAAAATATTTCCAAACTCTGGAGAAAATGGAACATTCAGATAATAATCCATGTTTAAGAAATTGCCATTGTGACAAAATGGAGTTTTAACAAATTTCAGTTGTTAAATTAATCTTTGCTACCTTCCCTCTACTCATTCATTTGTTCACACATTCATTCATTCATTCACTCCTATTAAAAACCTGCTGAATGAATCAAGCACTGTCCTGAGACCAGAAGAGTGAATAAGAAAAGGTATTCCTTTTAGTGGCTTATGGCTCTGTAGAAATCATGCCAGAGAGGCCAGCTCTCTTTCACAGATGGTTTTCCTTCATACATAATAGAGATCAGTAAACTAATCAGTAAACTGACCAACATGGCAGACCTGGCCAGAGGCCTACTTTGTACAGCATCAATCAGAGATTTTATGTTGTTAAAGAACAAACAAAGGAAGAGAGTGCAAACGGTAGCATGTACCCTCTATCTCCTTCTTATTGGTCAAGCTTGAGCCCCCAAGAAGATTGAGGTCCATGCTGCTGTGACAGGAGTCCTTCTGTTGGTTTATTTGGGGATCCTCAGCCTTATAGTTCATTCCTTAGCATCACGTGGGCATCTTCTGGTCTTTGGCAGTCTGACAGTGGTTTTCATTTTTATAGTAGATGTACAGAAAGGAAATGTCTCTACTGTAAGTCTAAAGAGACTGTGTAGCACAAGTATGTTTTTCCTTCTTTTAAGTAGGGATGCCCAACTTGGTGACAGTGCAACATAATGTTGTCATTTATAAATCAAACACACGTGACCCATGAGCTATGGGTTGCACACACTTGACTTGGAGGAAAGAAAACACAGTGTGGGGACCATATTTTCCTTCACTGATAACTCTTGAGAATGTGTGAGCCTAAGGTGAATCTGGGAAGGATTACTTGCATTACACTTTAAAGGAAATGGATAATGTCCTATGCGACCTTTTCATGATTTTGTGGAAATTCTTCACTAAAGGATAAATGATAGGGAAATAAGAAACTAAGTAAAAATAACATCACTCAAAGTTTTCTGGCACAAAACTCTGAGCCTTACATCTGCTATACAACCATGGCTAATACCTCGTGCTTCTGGTTATTTTATTCAACATTCCAGGCTCCCACCCCACAGGAAGAGTATTAAGCAAATGGTCAACAGCTTATCAATAGTGCATTCTTTGTGGACATGAATACTAGGCTTTTATTCCCCCCCACACACCCATTCTGTGCTGCTCTATTTCACAATACAGGATAACAGAACACTATGTTGAAGAGTTAATGAGGTGGGAGGGTGTGCGCAGAAGATGAGGAAGTCAGCTTGCTCCCCACGCGTCACTCTCAGGATAAGTATCAATTTAGGCGACCAGGACGTCTGCCTTCATTCCTGCTGGATTCTTCTTCCAATGCTCTCTCACAGCCCTCTCACCTCTACACTAGGACGAGACGTCTTGTCCCATTTCACCTGACCTGTAAAATGGTTGCTGGTCTGTTTATGCAAATGCATCTCTATTGTCCATGTAAAATGCGATATTATTAGCACGCTTTCATTTTAGCAATGATAATATTTCTATGCAATTAAAAAGACAACAGCTGTCATTCTGGATCTTAAAAGAGTAACCAACCTGAAACCAGATTTAGCTATTTTTTAAACACAGTTGATCTGGTGCTGTTGGCCACGCCAGCTCTGCTGTGCCATTTGAAGCCTCCAGTGACTTCCTCAGAAAACTCAACCATGAACACAGTTGGGAGTGAAAACTGCCTTCAGCACAGTCCTGGTGGTTTCCTTTGTGCCAGGACAAATAGGAGAGGGCTCCCCTCTGCTTGCTCAGCAAGGGAGGAGAGAGTGGATTTGGAAGGGGAGGCAGGCCTTGTCACTGCCAAGATTAACAAGTAACAGATTATGTTCAAATGAATCCATGCCCTTCTGAGAGTTCACCCTTTCCCTGCTGACATAGGCTTGCTCAACAAGAACGTTGTCTGAGAGCCAAACACATCCTGATCACAGTTCGTCAAAGGTGTATATTCCTCAAGGAAGCTCACCATCTATTGCTGAAAGTCACGTGATGTCCAGATTCACTGATAAGATGAGAATGAAGTTTACGGGAATAGAGGGAAGAAACAGGTTCTACTGATTTTCTTTGACTCTAATAGTATATTCCCCAAGGGAGCTCACCATCTATTGTTGGAAGTCATGTGATGTACAGACCCACTGATAATTAAGATGAGAATGCAGCTTGTGGGATAGAAGGAACAAGCAGGTTCTACTGATTTTCTCTGACTTTAAGAGCCACTTCATCTTCCTCACCTCAAAACCCCACATGTAGAGAAACATAACAACCTGCCTGGTTCAGGATCTGGTCTCTTCTAGAGCTCCTATGTCATGTGTGAAAAAGGAGGCTATAGTGTGAGTCTAAAATATGCAAACCATCTCATATATACCAATAATGAACTCGCAGAGAAAGAAATCAAGAATATTCCATTTACAATAGCTGTAAAAAAAATTAAATACAGTAGCCGGGCGTGGTGGCACACACCTTTAATCCCAGCACTCGGGAGGCAGAGGTAGGAGGATCACTGTGAGTTTAAGACCAGGCTGGAAAGATAGAACACATTCCAGGTCAGCCTGGGCTAAAGTGAGACCCTACCTCAAAAATCCAAAAAGAAAAAGAGAGAGAGAAAGAGAGAGAGAGAGAGAGAGAGAGAAAGGGAGGGAGGGAGGAAGGAAGGAAGGAAGGAAGGAAGGAAGGAAGGAAGGAAGGAAGGAAGGAAAGAAAAGGTAAAGGGCTGGAGGGATGGCTCAGTTATTAATGCACTTGCCTGCAAAGCCTAAAGATCTGGGTTTGATTCTCCAGTACCCATGTAAAGCCAGATGCACAAGGTGGCAGATGAGTCTGGAGATCATTTACAGTGGCTGGAGGCCCTGTCCCACCCATTCTCTCTTGATCTGCCTCTCTCAGTAAATAAATAAAAGAAAGAAGAGAGGATACCACAAGATAGACACTAGATGATGCTCCAGGGTTGGCAGAATTAATATTTTGCAATATTTATATTATCTAAAGGAACCTACAGATTCAATACAATCCCCGTCAAAATTCCAGTTCTTCACTCAGCTAGAAAAATCCAAGAATTCATATGGAAGCATAAATGACCATAAATATCCAATGCAATTTGAAGAGAAAGAACATAGCTGAGGTATCACAATATCTGACGTCAAATTACACTACAAAGCAATAGTGACAAAGATAACAGTACTGGCACCAAAACAGATACACAGACCAACAGAAGAGAACAGACGACCCAGAAATAAATCCACACTGCTGTGACCACCTGATCTTTAACAAATGGGCCAAACATATTCAGCGGAAAAAAGTTTATTCAACAAATGGTGCTGGCGAAACTAGAAAAGGTAGAAAAATGAAATTATATCCATGTCTTTCATATAGTACAAATATTAATTCAAAGTGGATCCAAGACGTTAAGCTAAACTTAACACTGAAACTGCTAGAGAACAAAGTAGGAAACATATTTCAAGATATATACCTAGGAAAGAACTTTCTGATTAGGACTCCAATAGCACAGGAAATAGGTCCAAGAAGTAACAAATAGGACTACATAAAATTAAAAAGTTTCATGAAATTAAAATTAAGCAGCAAAAGAAACCACTAACAAAGCAAATAGACACACTGCAGAATGTTGGAAAAGTTTTGCTACCTATACCTCAGACATGGGGCTAATAATCAGAATTTACAAAGAATTGTGAAAATGAAACATCAAAAAAAGAGAGAGAAATGCTAATCAAATGGGCTCAAGAAATGAATGGACAGTTCACAAGAGAAGAAACACAAATGGCCAATAGGTACTTTAAAAATGTTCAATATCCTTAACCATCAGGGAAATGTAAGTTAAAACCACTCTTAGATACTGTGATGGTTTGAATGTGCATGTATGTCCCCCATTACCTTAGGGCTTTTTGATTAAGACTGAACTTGCACAACTTGAGTCTCTGGTTGGCAGGTCTCTGCTGGGGAAGATGTGTGTCACTGGGGCAGGTCTTGAGTGCCAGCCCTACTGGCTGTGTAGAGAGCCGGCTTGAGCTCTGTTGGCTGTTGGTTTTTTCTCTCTCTGAGACAGCTTCTTCTGCCATGATGGAACTTCCCCTGGATTCTGTAAGCCTGAAATAAGCCCTTTCCTCCCATAAGCTGCTTCTGGTTGGATGTTTGTACCAGTAATGAAAAGTAACTACAACAGATACTATCCTACCTCAATCAGAATAGCAAGCTGACAACAAGTGCTGGTGAGGATACGGAGAAAGAGGAACTCTTATCCACTATTGGCAGGAATGCAAACCAGTACAGTCAACTTCGTCTAGAAGGACCAGGTATGGTGGCACGCACCTTTAATCCCAGCACTCAGGAGGCAGAGGTAGGAGGGTTGCTCTGAGTTCGAGGCCAGCCTGAGACTACATAGTGTATTCTAGATAAACCTGGGCTCTAGCAAAACCCTTCCATTGGAAAAAAAAAAAAAGAAAAGAAAAACAAAATTATAAATAGAACTTCCATGCAATCCCACTAACGGGCATATACTCCACTTAGAGATACTTGCACATCCATGGTGATCGAAGCTCTACTTAAAATAAGAATGAGAGTCAGCCTAAATGCCCAGTGACAGGCGAATGAATAATGACGACATGGTACATATATACAGGAATTCTATTCAGCAGTACAGAAAAATGAAATTATAAAATTTGCAGGAAAATGGATGGCCCTGGAAAGGATATGTCAAGTGAAGTGACCCAAGTCCAGAAAGACGAAAACCATGTGTACACTCTGACCTTCAGACCCAGCTCATAATGTCCGTAAGTATGTGCATACAGGTGGCAAGTGTGGACAAAACCTGCAAAGGTAGAATGGCAACCCAGAGCCAGAATAGAGATGAGTAGGAAGGAGGGATGAGGAAAGAGCAAAGGCCACGTGTGTCATATGAACAGAAGGGAAGAGGGCACTGGGGACAGAGAGGAAACAGAAGGGAGAGAGGGATTGGAGAAGGGGGCATGAGAAGCAACTGAAAAAGGTTTTAAAAAATTCCAGAAAGAATGATACCTATATCTCTATATGCCGACTAAGTAAAATATTGTAGAAAATTGAAAGGAAAAATCAAGCCACCACTACCACCACGACAAAATCCTGAAAGATGTTGGCAAATCCGGGAGAAGAGTCAAGCTGTGCTTGCTTCCCCGCTTCTCCTTCCAGGAATCTCTTTGCCTGGTGGCTTTCTTCTATGTAGA